>SNQJ01S0153409.1:0-22766 GCA_010110895.2 Picea sitchensis | reverse complement strand
TATTAACTATTTAATTGAATGTTTATTGAATATGTAAATTATATTGCATACAAATATCTAGAAGCATTAAATACTTTCTTGACTTTGATAGATGGTGGGTATGATGAATTAAATGAGCATGGTGCAGTGTTATGTACATTTTGGGGAAACTTATCAAATAACATTTATTATCTAGCATGAGAATACAGACTTTTTATTTTATTTATTATTGTTTAATGTAAGTCATTTATATTTAGTTTTATTTTAATATTTTCCAAAAATATCTAGATAAGGGAGGTTGATGGATAATAGTGAGGGTGGTTGAGGAGACTTGGGGAAGTGTGTATGGAAACTTGATAAATAGGGAGAAGAAGTAGAGAGGAGGGGAAGGATGGAGAGGTTTGACCATGATGAGAGATTGTGAAATTCTTGGAAGATATAATTCTTGTGATAGTTTTCTTTGAGCATTTGTGCTTTGTTGTTCTTGGAGTCACGGTCACGAAGGGACAAGAAACTGAAAGGTTTCTTGGAGTTAGGAATTCAGATATAGGCTCCTAGTTGGTAGGGAGGATTCTAGTGTTTCACTCTGGGAAAGTGGGAAAAGAATGCTTGGAAGCGCCTAGGACTACATTGCAATTGATGAGCTTCGACAAACTAAGGAAGAGGTATTTTTCAGTGGTATTTGTTATGGATATTTTGTATATACTTTTGTTTTAAGTTGCAAATTTTAGAGTTAACCTATTACTTATTTCATCATGCTATTTAGATTTATCGTTGAGAAAATGTAGAAGAATTGTGTAAATGAAATGAAATTATGTTAAAGAAAAGTTGTTATTGTGTATCTATAAAATGAAAGATTAATTGTTTAACATCCTGGATGGGTGTTACATTATGTTTGAGGTAAGGAGCTTCCATGGATTAGCAAGCTTATATAGGAAGTTCATCAGAGACTTCAGTGGAATTTGTGTACCAATGATGGATACAGTGAAGAAGAACCACAAGTCTTTTAAATGGATAGAGGAAGCCGAGAGGAGATTCAATATACTGAAGGAGAAAATATCGAAAGACCAATTATGGTCTTGCCAAATTTTGAAAAGACATTTCAGGAGAGATGTGATGCAAGTGGAGTTGCAATTGGAGTAGTTTTGAACTAGGATAATAGATGTGTTGCCTATTTCAATGAGAAGATGAATGAGACTAAGAGAAAATACTCCACATATGATAAGGATATTTATGCCATAATTCAAGCCTTGAAGAAATGGACATTACCTTGTTCCATAGGAATTTGTTTTATATAGTGATAACCAGGCTTTACAATTTATAACCAGACAAGAAAAAATGAATCAAAGGAATGCAAAATGGGTTGCGTTTATGAAAATTTTTACTTTTGTCATAAAACATATCGTTGGGAATGCTAACAAAGTTATTGATGCATTAATAGGGAGATGTTTGATTCTACAAGAATTTCAGGTGAAGACCTTGGAATTTGAACACCTTAAGGATATGTATTGTGATGATGCAGATTTCAAGGAAGCATATGAAGCATATGAAAATCATGTGGGAGACAAAATCTAGCGGGAAGAGAACATGATTCAAGAGGGATTGTTGTTCAAGGGAAATCGGTTGTTCATACCAAAATTCTCAATGAGGGATAACATTTTGAAGAAGAAGCATAGTGGAGGATTGGCTGGACATTTTCTCCATGATAAAACATTTTCACAGTTGAGAAGTTCATACTATTGGCCAAGTATGAGAATAGAAGTAATAAAGTTTGTGAACAGATGTAGAATATGCCAACATGAAAAAGGAAAAATACAGAACATTGGATTGTATCAACCATTTCCAATACCAGAGAGTCCATGGGATGCAATAAGCATGGATTTTGTGTTGGGACTTCCAAGAATGAAAAGAGGGTTTGATTCCATATTTGTGGTGGTGGAAATATTTTCAAAGATGGCACACTTTATCCCATGCCAGAAGACCAATGATGCAACACATGTTGCAAATCTATTTTTCAAGGAAGATGTGAGACTTCACAAACTACCCAGAAGCATTGTCTCGGACATAGACAATAAATTTGTTGGTCACATTCAGAGAACGTTGTGCAATAAATTGGGGACATATTTTTCCTTCAAATCATCTTATCACCCTCAGAAAGATGGGTAGACTGAGGTAATAAACAAAATTTTGGGAAACTTATTGAGGAGTCTGGTCACTGATCATCATAATCAGTGGGATCAGATTCTTCCACTAGAAGAATTTGCATACAATGACTCACCAAATAGGAGCACTGGAAAGAGCCCATTCCAAATATTGTATAGAATGAAACCTAGATGAGTATCTGAGTTGAGAGACTTGTAACATAGTGAGATCATGAGCATTGGAATAGAAGATTTTGCTGCAGAAATGAAGAAGCTCCATAGCTAGATCAGAGGACAGTTGCAGAGTTATAACCAAGAGTACAAGCACAGAGCTGATCAACATCACAAAGAACTTCAATTTGAAGTAGGATATCAAGTTCTATCACATCTTAGGAAATAAATGTTTCCTAGGGGAACATATAACAAGTTAAAAATGAAGAAGATAGGACCATGTAAGATCTTGAGGAATTTTGATGCAAACGCCTATGAGATTGAGTTGTTAGATGATATGGACATATCGCCCATGGTCAATGTTTCATATGTGTATCCTTACAGGAAATATGACACAGAGGGATATGAAGATCAAAAGAACATTCAATGGGAGAAACAAATTCCTATAGAAGTAAAACCACGGATGGAGAAGATCGTTGATCAGAGGATTGGCAAAAAGAGCAGGAGGAAGACCTACTTCAAATATCTGGTAAAGTGGAAGGGACTCCCAATAGAAGATGCCAGTTGGGAAAATGAAGCTCATATCCAGAAGCATGGAAAGTCGGTGCAGGAGCTCATGGAAAGGATTCCATGATTTTTTATTCAATGGGAGTATGATGCAGGAGAAACATTAGCAATCATGTAGAGCAAGACCACTCAGCGCCTGGGAATATTTTTGAAATCTCAACGCTGGCAGTTACGCCAAATATTTTGAAGAATGCCTGAACTCAGTGGCGAAAAATGTTTTGAAGCACACTTGAAAGATCATGAGCGAACTGGGAGTTTCCACTCCTACTCTGGAATGTGACTAAGCTAAGATAGTCATTAGTTTAGGTTTTGGAGTAGACAAGTAGTCGGGTGGAACCCTAAGGACTCCCTGAGATAAATAAAGATTTTGTATGCCCAAATGAGGAAGCTGCAAGTTAGTAGGAGATTTCATATTTTTCAGTTCCTGTTTTGATTACAATTGTATCCATTTTACTTTTTAATGAATATAACAGACGAAAATTGACCCAATGCATGGTGTGGACATTGTTTGCAATTCCCTTTTATTGTGTTTTCATGAACGAATGAAATTTGTTACGAGTAGAAAAAAATTGTGAATGTTACTATAATTTTCAATTGTTTTTCTTCTGTTGAATTGTGCATTGATGAGATCTATTTCGGTTCTGAAGCTCAGAAGATATAGCATGAAACTTTCCCTTTGCAAGGAGTGTTGATCTAGATTATTTTCGGCATGAAATGAGGGAAGAGATATAATAAAGAAATGCATCGAGATATCGTGGATATACAATAATATAACATAAATATATCAGAGATGCAACCATAAACACAAATATACAGTAATACATGATTTCTATTAATGAAATAAATGTAGAGAGACTGTAAAAATACAGAGTGAAAGACTTGCTAGAATGGTGGCAGCTTATCTCTGAGAAGAGATGTGACGACTACTCGCATTCACAAGAATATGATTACAATGAGGCTTTGAAGGAATTTTTACAATAAACATGAATTCCAAAAACACTATAAATCTGAAAACCTAACCCTAGGAGATGAAGCGCCAAAAGTCATGTGGGCCCCGTTTGGGTAATTTAGTACATCAACTTCCCGGGGTCGTAACTTTTGCATACGATCTCTATTTTAGGCGTATGATAGCCCATTTGAAAGGTATCATCAAGGAGACTCATTTTTGGGGCTCAATCATACCTTTAGATATCATAGAGAATCTTGATCCTGAAAAAACTTCATTTGGGCCCTGAAAATCGTCTCGGAAGTTAAAACTGCTAAAAATGGTAAATTGCCAAAATTGCGAGAAAACTATTTTGAGCCCGTTAAAAAAGGTGGGTGGACATCGATATCCACCTGGATCAATCCTCCCTCCTTAGGAATAAATGGTATCCATTGTGTTGAGTGCCCAGGGGAGAGGAAAAAACATTTTCTGAAACTGAATCTTGGTGAGTTGCTTGCCTTGCTGAAGACGTCGTGCTGCTCGGTTTGTGGAAGGCTATCACGAGCATGTGGCTGGAAGGGTTGGACCCTTTTAACCAGTCTGGATACATGAGATTATTTTGTGTAGAAGAAATATTTACACTTTGCTACAATATTGTCGACCTGCCTCTGTTGGATAGAAGGTGCTTGGGTCGAGGCTGTAGTGGTTGCAGTATCCTTTCGTTCACCTTTTGAACAAATTGTGAAGAAGCTGAATTTTGTAGTATGAGATACTACCTTGAGACACTTTTTAGGTGGAACATTAGTCAAAACCACCTCTAGTATTCTGTAGAGATGACCCCCCAGAGAAACAATGACACTGCAAGGTCGAGACTCATAAACATGATGGCACTTCCACATATATGTTTGGACCAAGAGAACATCATAGACATACAGTGGGGAAACATCACATAATACCTTATCCTTGAAGGGCTAGATGTCATATGACAATTGAAACTGTTGGCTAACATGAATATCTCGTCCTTGGCAAAGCCACCCAATGTTGTATGGTTGCGGGTGTGGTGTTGTCGACAATCCCAAATGCTTGACGACCTTTTTTGAGATGAGGTTCTTCTAGCTTCTGCTATCAAAAATAAAATGTAGCAGGGTCCCCTTCACCCACATATGTGAATGAAAAGGTCCCTCCCCCTCTTCAGGATCTGTTGGTTCTTTTGGTTGAATTGTTGTGGTCGCGACAATAGTAGTGGGGTCTGCGTCGATGATCTATCTTTTACCACTATTTTCAGAATCAGATTCTGAATCAAGGTTCAGCTCCTTGTCTTTGATCTCGGCCACCAATGACTGTTTTGAGTGACATTCATCGGTGTTGTGCCAGGGGATTTTGTGGAAATCACACCATTTTCTAGTGTTCTTCTTTGTCTTCCCGTGACCCTTCTTTTCCAGTGGCTTGGACTAGTTTTTGGGAGACTGTTTGTTAGGGTCGTCTTTGTCATACTTTGGTTGTCTTGGATTTGCAGACCTAAATTCCCAATTGTTCTGGTGCTTAAATGTTTTCTCTATTTTAACAACATATCGATAAGAAGCACTGAGTGATGAGAGGTCGAAAAAAACCATTTCAGTTTGGATGTATCTGTATAGAGCCCCACGGTATTTCAGAACCAAATGTTGTTTAGAGACTTTGATACCCATCTTGGTGTGCAAGGTATGGAAGGTATTGGTGAACTCTGGAACTGCTTGGCCCCTCTCTTGCCACAGTGTGATCCATCTCATGTACTGATCCTCATAGTTTCCAACAGGGTAATACTGTTCCTTTACTGCGTCCACAAAAAAATCCCAAGTGGGCTCAGCCCCATATATTCCAGACTCCTTCGTGGAAATTTTCTCCCAGTAAGTTTCCCACCAATCTTTAACATGGGGGAGAGATTTAAGGAGTGCGAAGGTGATCTTTTCCTTGTCGGAAAAATGGTGAAAATAGAAATAACCGTCTAGTAGATTTAACCATTTGTCTAGGGCATCCACATCTATCTCACCTTCAAATATGGGAATATCAAAATTAACCTGTACCTTGAAATGAGAGGTTCTTCCAAAGTGGTTTTTTTATGAAGATGTTCCTATTGCTATCGAAAGGCGTTGAAGGATGTGGGAACAATTCTCCATCATTTCATCCCTATGTTGCATGAGAGATTTCTCAAGCAACATATTTATAGGATCGTCTGCTTCGTCGTTTTTCTTTTCTTCCGCCATGGAGGATTTCTTGGGGGTGCAAGAGAGATTGTATTCAAGAGAGACAAGATCGAGACCCAAATTTCTATACTCAGACCCCGTTAGGGACATGCACTGAAAAATGATCAAGAGCAGCCTGCTTTGATACCACTAATCTGGATTAGTTTTGGCATGAAATGAGGGCGAAGATATAATAAATAAATGCATCGAGATATCGTGGATATCCAATAATATAACATAAATGTATGAGAGATGAAACCATAAACATAGAGATACAGTAATACACAATTTCTATTAACGAAATAAATGTACATAGACTATAAAAATACGGAGTGAAAGACTCACTAGAATGGTGGCAACTTATCTCTGAGAAGAGATGTGACGGCTACTCCCATTCGCAAGAAGATTATCATAATGAGGTTCTGAAGGAATTTTTACAATAAACAGGAATGCCAAAAACCCTAGACATCCAAAAACCTAACCATAGGAGATGAAGAGCCAAAAGTCATGTGGGCCCTGTTTGGGTAAGTTAGTACATCAACTTCCCGGGGTCGTAACTTTTGCATACGATATTTGTTTTAGGCATATGATATCGTCAAGGAGATTCATTTTGGGGGCTCAATCATGCCTTTGGCCATCAATCAGAAGCTCAATCCTAAAAAACCTTCATTTGGTCCCTCAAAATGGTCCCAGAAGTTAAAACTGCTAAAAATAGTAAATTGTCAAAATTGCCAAAAAATTGTTTTGAGCCAGTTGAAGAAGGTGGGTGGCCACCGATATCCACCTAGATCAAGTAAAAAGTGACTGATACAAGGTGTTCAAAGTTGTCTACAAGAACTCAAATCTTGCGTAAGAATCTGTTGCAAGGTGTACATCGAGCAAAAGGAGAACACTAGGAGGGCGAGAAGAATTTATTTTCAAGAAATCCTTCGGGTTTGAGTTATCAAAAATCCCTGAAATGCAAGGAGTGCGTGGGAAGCCGAAACCTTCATGAAGGCCAAGCTCAAGAGGGATAGCACTTTTCAAAAGTGTAGTCGAGGTCCGAGAGACAAACTCATGGGAGGTTCAAAGGTAAAAACCTTTGAAGACTTAGAAAATCCTCTAAGTCAGAAGAAATCAAAAGCTCAAGAGGGGGAGCAACACTGTGACAGTGGTCGTTGGATCACAACGCAAAGGAGAAACAACCGTCTGATCAAAAGAAGGTGCACAAGATTTAACACTTCGCACACACGGGAGAGAGAACTCATCAAGGTTTGAGACTTGATATGTCCAAAGCCCAAAGAGCCAGGAAGCTGAAGTGAAATCTCAGTCGTTCGATCATCCAAAGTAGGCCTCAGCTGTCAAATCATTCAAAGTGAACCTTAGGCATCAGATCGATCAAGTGAATTTGATCCGTCAGATATCCTGATCTTAGGAGGAAGCAAGTTGAAACTTGAGATTCTTGAAGTGCAAAGAGTCAGAGAGCCAAAGCTAATCTTGAACGTTAGATATAGAAGGGTACGTGTCGGTGGGTCATGAGATCTAGAGGAAGGAAAAGGTTAAGCATTGAAACACCCAAAGCCCGAAGAGTCGAAGAGTTGAGAGTTGTCGATCTGTAAGTGGACACTTGTCATAATATCGCGAGCTCCAGGAAAATTGTAGTGGGGTTTCAGTTTTAGAACTGAGATTGCCGAATCCTGAAGACCCGAAGACCCAAAGTAATTCTTGATTGTCAGATCAAGGGAGACATGGCATAGATCTGAGAGATTTGGGGAAAGACCTGAAGAAATTCTTAACCATTAGATAAAAGTGATATGTGGCGCAGATCTATGAACTCCAGGTAAAGACCCAAAGTAATCCTCGATCGTTAGATCAAGGGGAAACACATCAATAGATTATAGCCTTTAGATAAAATCCATTGGGAAAAAGAAGTTTGAGATTTGAGATATCAGAAGTCCGAAGACCCGAAGGATATCTCGACGGTCGATCGAGAAGAGGGTCACAGGATAGTTCATCTAAGTTAAAAGGTCAAATACCCGAAATAGAGGCAGGGTCGTTAATTGAGGAGGACAAGTGTCCACAGATCGTCAAATTTGGAAGAGTGGAGTACGAAAGAAAGAGAGGTTTGATATTTCAAAGCCCCAGAATCACAAAGAGGTCACATCTGTTGATTTAGGAGGGGAAGATCTGGTCCATGGATTTGGAAAGGGAATATCTGGATCGTCATTTCAGATAGTAACTTCAAGATCAGGATATCATCGATCCCATAGCATTTATGGGATTGAAGGTGCGTGAAATTTAATAGATAATCACATGGTCATGTGAGGTCATCGCCCAAGGTCACATCTAAGGAGGGACTGAGAGAAAAGACGCTAACTCCAACTCTGATATTTCATAGAACACAAAAGAGAAGTTTGCGGGTATCGTGAATCCTGCGCAAGAAGTCGAGAGGGCCTGTGTCTAATACAAAATGAGACCAGCAAGGTTTCAGAGAGTTGTTTGACTCCAGAATTGAAGATCCTAACCGGGAGGTTGTGCATCCCTTAGGAGAGAAGGGGGTCTGCACCATAACACATGATCATGTTGGTTTCCTACCTCAATAGTTGGACAAAGGGGTGTAGTACTCCTACCACATGTAATTGTACCCTCTTGGCAACCTCACTTACTTTGATCATATGGAAATCCATTGTAAGTCCCTTGAGGTTCCTCTACACCTTGCAGAGGTTCTCAACAACATTCTCAAATCATTTTCCCTCCTTTGGTTGTTGTTCATTCCTGGCCTTGCAAAATTTTGGTTCCATCTTTGATGGAAAAAGTGGTCCCACATATGTATCATGACAATTTGATTATTAGTTACACTCCATACCAAAAAAATACATATCTCAAAAATCCAAAAACATTCTAAACTCGAAAAAATAAAAATAAAAAACACAAGGTCATTTTTCTTATCAATGTCTTCCAACTAAGCCCTGAGAGGTAGTGTGAGCTCAAGGTCATGTTTGAAATCAATGATTGCATACATATATTCCTTAATCATAAAAAAATTCTCATCCAACCAATCAAAGAACTCCTATCCAAATGTGGTCAAGGGTAGGCCTCCATTGGGATGTTCCATACAATATGTCCATATCCTCATATTGGGCTTAGTGGACACAAAAAATGGTGTGAAGATACAAGGTATCATATGAGGAATTCTCTCAATGAAGAATGACACTAAAATTGATCCATATCCAAATTGTTTCTGTCATCCTATATTTCATCTATTGAGTTAATACCTAAGGTTAACCAAAACTCAAGTACACCAATAAAACATTGAAGGATTTAGGAACTCAAGAGAATAATTCACATGAGCCTTGGATGCTATGTGGGTTGATGTAGAGCCAACCATTGAATCAATTGTAAAGAGGATACTCTCGAGAGGTAGTTATACTATATCCTTGATTTGGATTTTATTACTGCTCTTTTGTGACCTAGGAAAACAATGAGAAGGAATGTAGTCATCTGTAAAACCAGTAGCGATCCATATTGGATCATTATATTATTTTCCATCTATATCGGTACTTTCTAGGTGGAAAAATTGGAGGAATCAACTTGCAGAGCCATTTTAGTAGCCTGTCCAAATTTGGAAATTTGGGTCCAAAAGACTATCTAAAATATTTTGGATCCATTTTGAGGAATCAAATGATGGGTTTTTGGTCACAAAATACTATGGAGGAATATTCTATATTATATGCACTAATACCTTTCTAATAGTGCAATATTCTCCTCAATCGAAGTTTGTATGCAAAATTTATGCCTCACGCAAGTTGACCTACCATATTGATCACCATGGAGCAAGTGGATGTCACGTTAGCCTCCATTACTGAGACATGTGGGGCTAGCCACATAGTATATTTTATAATAAAATTATATAAGGTCCAAAACCTTATCACAATTGAGGGTTGATGAAGTAAAAAACCTACCCCTATATGACTATCAGGCTATGTTAAATACTGAGTCACCAGAGGAGAAGGGGGGAATTCTATGTTATTGTATTTTATTCCATAGAATATTAGAAAACCTGGGAGTGCGAAATTAGAGAGCATAATAGAGGGGGGGTTGATGTTCTACAGCATCAAAATAGGACACGGGTCTCAAGTAACTCCATAGAGAGTTCCTTCTCCTTTGTACTTGCATTATTAGCATACCAAAGAAAAGAGAGCAGACAAACCTCACCTTCTATCTAGGTTTTATCCCGTAAGGGTTTCCCAAAGAAAATCTTCATGTTATTTTGTGGATGGTGTGTAATTCTATTTTATTGCTCTCTATTTTCCATATTTTATCTGTTTTATGCATAATAAGAATATCAATAACTAAGTATTCTAGAATCTAAAGGAATTTAACCTTCATAGTATAGATTCCAGTTTCATTTATCATATATGTTGTGACAAATTGTTCCAATGTAATATCCATGGAATTTTACAAATCACATTAGTATCAGAGTAGGTTTTCATTTGGGTATTTGTGGGAAGTTGCGAGATCTAGGAATTGACTTAAAGAGAATTTGGAGAAACCCTATCCATAGTGAACGAGTATGTTCATAACAACCCTCGAGATCCAATAGAAGAGAGATTTGAGAGGTTGGAAGTGAAATTTTCCGACATCAGTTACAATATGAACCTCCTCATGGTAGCTTTAGTATGCAATATTAGATTGTTTTCATATGATGGAGTCTCTAACTCATAGATCAAAGAAGAGGGGAAATCAAGAGATCGGGAAGACCAAGGAAAGGAGTCACAAAAATAATCTGAGAAAGAGAAGCCAAGTTCAAGTTCTATTAACCCTTCACAATCCCTATTCAAGATGGTAGAGAAAGTGGACATAAATACATATGAAGTTGAGATCGATGCATTAAAATTGAATCAATAGTTGCAACAACTATAAGTTTGTTTTAGATTCCACCATATAGATGAAGAGTAGAATGTTTCATTTTCTAGATTGAAGTTAGAGGGTCATGCTTTAACCTGGTGGTAAATCCATATGGAAACACTTAGGCTGGGGTGTAATCCATCAATAAATAGGTGGGAGGACGTCAAAACTCTCATCAAGTCCAAATTCTACACTATCAGGTATGTAGAGGACCAATGGATCCAGTGGCACTACTTTAGGTAGAGAAAATGAGATAGTGTATAGTAGTACAAAAATGAGTTCAGAAAGATGGCCATCATGTTGAGTATATCTCCCAATAACCCATATGTACTCCTCGAGTGTCTGGGGGGTTTACAAAATCATATACAAAACAATATGATGTATTTCAATCCAAGGAAAGTGGATGAGGTATCTGTATAGTCATAGTACCTAGAAAACATATTCAAGAAGAAGGGGCATCCAAGTAGCTCGAAGTAGAAATACCAATAGGAATATTCCAAGGAGGGGAAGAATAAGTGGAAAGGGGGGGAATACAAGAAGACAAAAACCACTACACATTAGTGCAACGGTATTTGAAAACATTGAAATAGTTGAAACAAAAAAGTGTTGGAAACTACATCCTGAGCTAGACCTAGAGAACCACAAGAAGGATAGAAAGAAAAAAAACCTTCTAGCCATGGATTTGAGAAATCATGTGGCAATTAGCTCAAATGTTGATGAAAATATCACTCGCAGATCTATGCAGAAGGAGGTAAATCTGAGTATCCTTCATCACTGGGAAGAGAAGGAGACTACCAATCTCTTCCAAATCAAGATTCAGGTGAAGAAGACCAAGATAAATGTTGTGTTCAACTCATGTTCAAAGGATAATATAATAGAAACAGATCTAGTCAACAATATTGGATTGAAGGTTCGCGATCATCCTAACCCCTACCCATTGGGTTGGGTAAACAAGGATGCAGAGATCAACGTAACTAATTAGTGAAAGATGAAGTTTATTTTAATTATTCATTTTATAGATGAATTAGAATTTTATGTAATACCATTGGATATATGTAGAGTAGTGTTTGGAATCCCCTACATGTATATGAGAGATTTTTTCTTCATGCGGAGAGCCAATCAGTATTGTCTCGTCAAGGATGGGAAATCCTTCATCATCAATGCACACAAAGGAAAATCAAAACTTTCACTTGTAAGTGTCAATCAAGATAATAAATTGATTAGTTCTACCAAGAAATATATTTTACCTTTTCTAAGAGAAAATCAATCTGATGAAGAGTCGTTAAAAGTAAAGGCATCCTTGGAAGGGTGTACTAAATAGAAAAAACCTCGACTGGAGAATTTTCTACAGGAATACAAAGGAGTGTTCCAGGAGCCTAAATGGATTCCACCTAAGAGGGAAGTGGACCATGAAATCCAATTATTGCCAGACTCCACCTTACCAAATATTAGGATGTATAGACAATTCATTATAGAAGAAAATGAAGTAAAAAAGAAATTGCGGCATTTGTTTGAGCAAGGTGTTATTCGACCATGTACCTTACTTTGTGGCTCACCCATCATAATTTTACCGTATAAGGATGGGACTTAGATAGTGTGTTTCTATTACAAGGAATTGAACAATATTACACTAAAGAATCGATACCCTCTACCTAGGATCGATGATCTATTGGGAAAACTGATGCATGCTTCACCAAGATGGATTTGAAATCAAGATATCACTAGTTATGAATAAAACAAGAAGATACTTGTAATATTTCCTTCAAGAGAAGGAAAGGTTTGTATGAATAGTTGGTTATGTCATTTGGTTTATGCAACGCATAGACAACATTTATGACACTTATGAATGATGTTTTGCTCCCTTATCTAGATTTAGTTGTTATTGTCTATTTGGATGATATATTGGTTTATAGTGCTACTTGGGAAGAGAACATATCATGTCTCATGAAGGTGTTACAAACTTTGAAGAAGCACCATGTGTTGGATAACCTCAAGAAATGCAAGTTTTCTTAGCATTATTTGGTGTATTTGGAGTATGTGATGGGTGGAGGGGAGATCAAGACAGATCCTGCAAAGCTTGAGGCCATCATGAAATGTCTATTTCCTACAAATTGCACAGAAGTTAAGATCTTTGTTGGGAAAAAAATATACTTGCGTAAGTTCATAGCTTCATTTTCAACAACATTTGCACTAGTCCATGCCATAATAGAGAGTGGTAAGAGTTTCTAGTGGGGGAAGAATGAGGATAAGGATTTTTATGAGATAAAAATAAATATCAATAAAGAACCAATGCTCATGCTAGAAAACTTGCAGAATTCCTTCAAAGTGGAGAAATATGCAAGTGGGTATTCCATCGAAGCAGTTTTGATGCAAGGAGGAAGCCTTGTATGTTATCATTCTAAAGTATTTCATGGGGTGGTACTCAACTACCCTACCTACAACAAGGATATCTATTCCTTGGTACAAGTTGTTAAAAAGTGGAAGCATTATCTAATGGGCATGAAGATCATCATCCACACAGATCCCCAATCACTCCATTATTCGTAGGTACAAATTAAGTTACAAAAAACCAGGAACTACAAATGGATGGGTTTATTAATACAATTTCATATTTTCATCAAGTATAAGAAGGGTAGCATAGACAATTTGGTATACATGCACTTCAAGGCCACCCATATCCCAGATTACAACTTTGGGAACTTTCATGCACATGGACCCTTTTAGCCACGATTCATACAGAGAGGCATACACGGGATATGAGGACTTCTAGAAGGTGTTTTAGTGGATATAGGGCCAAATACATATAGAAGAAGGTGACCACAAGGCTAACTATCATTTCCAAAATGGTTTTCTCTACAATATTGACAAGCTCTATGTCCCTAAAGGTGAACGATTGCTTATGATAAGAGAGGCTTACACCTCCAAGGTTACAAGACATTTTGGTGTTGGTAAGACAAATGAGAATTTATAGGCACTGGCCTAGAATGCAAGAAAACATAGCATGGTATATTAGAGGATGTAAAAAAAATTGTAACAACAATCCCAATAACTAGAGGAAATGCCTATACCATCCCTTACATGTACCCACTCGATCTTGGGAAAGCATTTCCAAGTATTTTGTTGGAGATTTACGAACCACACAAAAGGGACATGACTATTAATTTGTGGTAGTTGACAGGTTCAACAAAATGTGCATTCTCATGCCTTATAGAAATTCCATAAATGGATAGTAAGAAAAAAACTTGTTCATTGAACAAGTCTAGGTGCACTTTGGGATACCAAGGAGAATCATATTAGATAGGGACACCATATTTCTTAGTGCCTTTTGGAATACATTGTGGGAGAATATGGACACTAAGATCAAGAGGTCTACAACATTCCATCTACAAATAAATGGGAAGATGGAAGTAGTCGATACGACTTTCGTGCATCTTTTGAGGGGTTACAATCAGAAAAATATATATACCTAGGATTAAAATATGATCTACATACAAAAATCTTGTAATAGAGTATTCCACACTTCTACTAATAAGTCACCTTTTGAAACCTATTTTGGATACTTTCCACCTTCACCCTTGGATGTTGTATATGGACAACAAGGAGGAGTGGAGGAACTCACAGGAGATGCATTGTTGAGAAGATCTGGTAGATAAATTTTCAAGTAAAGGATATAACAAAGAGGTCACAAGGAAAGTACAAGGCTAGACATGACCAACACAAAATAGAGAGAATGTTTAGAGTGGGAGACATAATATGGTGACAAATGAATAAGGAAATACTATAGGGCCCTGGTAAGAAGATAAACGATCTAAGGTATGGTCCTTTTGAGGTAGTGTAAAAGTTTGGAGATAATGCCTACAGACTAATTCTACCCCCACACATGTGCACTTACTCAATGACGAATGTGAAAAATCTCAAACTCTATGAGCCTTCAATGTTGGATAAAGAGGAGGAGCAGGTCCTACCATCCATAGAGGACTTGCCACTAGATGCTCAAGTAGAGTCGACAGAGGACACACTTTTGCAGAAGAGGTAAACAAATAAAAGGTAAGGTAAACATGACCTTTGGTAGATTGGGTTGAAAGGACAACTTTCAATAAAAGAAAAGTGGTACTCTAGGGAGAAGGTAGAGGAAAAAATTCCTCACCTCATTCAGTAAATATTTTGGGGACTAAAAGTGTCCCTAAATGGGGAGGTATGACCCATATTGGATCATTATGTTATTTTTCATGTATATCATTACTTTATAGGTAGAAAAATTGGAGGAATCAATTTTCAGGGCCATTTCGGCAGCTTGTCCAAATTTTGAAATTTGGGTCCAAAACATTGTCTAAAATATTCTAGGGGCATTTTGATGCATCAAATAACACATTTCTTTTCCAAAACTTAATATAAAAGAATATTATATATTCTAAAAACTGATACATGTCCAACGGTGCAAGAATCGCCTCAATTGGAGTTTGTATGCAAACGTTATGACTCCCACAAATTGACCTACCGTATTGATCACCATGGTGTGAGTGGATTCCACATCATCCTACATTACTTAGACATGTGGGGATAGCCACATAGTGGATTTTCTGAGCACATTCTATAAGTTCCAAAACCTTATCACAATTCAGGGTTAAGGAAGTTAATAATCTACCCCTATAAGTATATTGAGCCATGTTAAATATCTGCCCACTAGGGGGAGAAGAGGGTCATTCTATGTTATTGTATTTTGTTCCAAAATAGAGAAGAACAACTAAGAGTGGGAAATTAGAGAGCATAACAGAGGGTGACTTCTCATTTCTACTTGCATTATTACAATACTAGAGAAAGAGAGCAGAGTAGCCTCACCTTCTAGTTGGGTTTTCTCCCATAAGGATTTCCTAGAGAAAATATTTGTGTTATTTAGTGGATGGTGTGTGATTGTATTTTAATTTTCTCTATTTTATGTAGTTTATCTATTTCATGCATAATCAGAAAATTAGTAACTAAATATTATGGAAGCTAAAGGAATTTAACCTTCATAGTTTAGATTCCAATTTCATTTATCAAATCCATTGTGACGAACTACTCAAGTGGAATATCCACGGTAGATTATAGATCAAGTAGCTTCACCTTTTCGACATTTTATGACTAATAACTCCCCATGCAGGGAAATTTCTAAAATCAAGTAGATGTCCTCAACCTAAATTTTAAATATCTCATGTACTTATTCAAAGAAATGTTGGTCAGGATCCAAAAACTTGACTATTCTCTCTAGCAACATCATCTAGGTTGTCATGTTCTAACTCTTGAAGAACTTTAGAATCCCATAATCTCATAGTGCATCAAGTGTGTATCGGTCCCTCAGCTATTCCACATCCACAACTTCATATTCCCTTTCTTTCCACTCTAGCATGGTGGAAAACTTGGATGCACAATAAAAAATAATCATGTGTCAGCAAGTAGGAACAAGTCTAAGAAAAAACTTTATATTTTAACTTGGTTTTAGGGTTGGGCACAAATATTTAGATAAACATGTTAGCGACCTAAACCCTCACATAGGTAGAATAATATATTTCCATGTAATAAAGGTCAATATTAATAAGGCCTAGAAATAAGGAAGAAGAAGTCCAATGTAAGAAGACCTAATAGAATATTTTGCTTCTAGAAGGATCTTCCTCTAGATTGTTCTTTTGATAAACATATTTAGTATAAATAGGAGTTGAGGGTATGAAAATTTTTGTCTTGGATATTATTGTAATAGAGCGTTACTCTGTTGGAGGTTTCCCCCTTGAAGAGGCAAGTGAACATTGCTCTCAGTAATCAAAGTGTTGTTTCTGGTGTTATTTTGGTACTATTTTGGTATTATTGTGGTATTGTTCTGGTTATATCATTGTTTATCTGCCATTTCTAGCTGATTATTTATGTTCTGCATACTATTTTATAACTGGAATATCACAAGTGGTATCAGAGTGCCTTCCTCGGCAGAAAATTGTGGGTTAATTTTTTTTCAGGGTAGAGACATATTCAGGGATTCATACATGCAATAAATACAAGTGGTACTTAATCGCACATCTGTTGGCCACCCTTGTAACCCCTATTGGTACCCCTTCAAGTGGTTGTGCATCAGACAACACCTGTATAAGGATCGACCTAGATCTCTTGAAGCCCTCCATAGATAAACTAATCAACCGCTTGAATGTTATAGTGTGACTACGAACAACACTCAGGAAGATGATCTCTAGTACATGGGTATTCAGGTAGTACGACTAAGGGTACAGTCTAGCCTCCTTAGTTGGTTCTCTGAATATTGGGTTGAGTACTACTGTTGGACCCCACACGTATATCAGAGAGCTATAGAATAGGGAAAACCCTTGTCTGTAGAAACCCTAAATATCCTACCCCTAGAGACAAAAACAAAAAAAATAACAGAACGAACAACATCTATTGTCATGCAACTGTTCTTTTTGCATTATGGTTGTGAAATTACTACACATTTCTTCATGTTAATCATTTGGGAATTTCGTCACTATAGTATTGTTCAAGCCGGAGTATAACTCCAAACTTTTGTCAGTCAAGTTGATGTCTCCATTGAACATCTCACATCTCATACGGATTCTACCAATTCCCACATTAACAAATTAGAGCAAAAATTTAACAACATGGAAGTCAACCTCACAACCCAATTGACCTCCCTCGAGTCTGTTGTCAATCAATTGTTGAACCTCCCTACGGTTCCTTCCTCATTCTAACAACCTGATGTTGTTGATTCCTCTCAGTCTCCACATTTTCACTCCAACTCCTTTCGTCGTGCACTCTGTCTTCCCCGCGTAGAGGTCAATAAATTTGATGGCTCTGATCCTATAGGTTGGTTCGCTCAAATGGAGCATTATTTTTCTCTGCATGGTATTACTGACGAGTTGGCCAAACTTCGCTATGGTGTCCTTTATTTAGATCCTAAATGATGCAATGGTGGCAATGGCGAAAAAATTCACGTCAGGGGTATATTACCTAGATCCAGTTTGTTGCTAAGCTCTATGCCCACTTTGATAGTGATACCCACTATCTCGGTATTTTGACCAAGTTGAAACAGCCAGGCATAGTGGAAGACTTCATCACTTCTTTTGAGCATTTTGCCTTTCGAACATAGGGCATGTCAAATATGTTCTTTCATGAATGCTTTATCAGTGGTCTCAAGGATGAAATCTATGCCCAGGTTCTCATGGCCTGCCCTCCAAATTGGTTGGAGGATACTCAATGTGCTAAATAGGCCCAACAAGTTGCTTTTTCCCAGAATAAAAAACCCCCTTTTGTTCCTCCCCCTCGACCCGGTAATCCTAACCTCTTTTTTACTCCCCTCAAGGTCCAAAAACTAACTAGGGTTGAAACGATTGAACGCCAATTGAAGGGTCTGTGCTATAATTGTGATGAAAAATATTTTCCCGGGCACAAGTGTAAGGAACAAAAACTATTTATGGCCATATCTGAAGATGTTCCCGAAGAGGATGTGACAGTTCCCCTTGTTGAAGAACCCTCCCTTCTTGATGCCACCCAATAACCTGCTTCCCCACCCAAAGTTGACTCACTTATTTCTTTGCATGCCCTCAATGGCTTCACGGCCCCACAAAATCTCAAGATTATTGGCTACATTAAGCACAGGAAGGTCATCATCCTTGTTAACATTGGTAGCACCCACAATTTTATTCATCGTCGCATTTACCAGGAAACCAATTGCTATATTCATGTTGTCAATAATTTTCAAATCATGATAGCCAATGGTGGCACCATGAAATGTGGTGGACATTGTGAAAATGTTTGTCTTCAAATTGGACATTACCAACTGAAATATCATATGTTTTCCATTGACACGGGAGGTTGTGAAATTGTGATAGGTGTTGAATGGTTACGCACTTTAGGTCCCATTCTTATGGATTTTAAGGAATTAACCATGCAATTCCAACAGGAAGGAAAAAGGTATCAATTCCAAGGTCTCACACCTAGTTCTCATGAGATCATTAGTTCCCATCATATGGAAAAGCTCCTCAAGAAATGCTACTGCGACATCGTTGTTGAACTCCATTCTATTCAAGTTGTTGAGACACCCTCTGTGCATCCTGACCTCCAATATATCCTTTCCAAACATCAAGATGGTTTTTACACCCCTTAGGGACTTCCTCCTTCTTGTGGTGTTCATGATCATTCCATTCCCCTTGTTCCTGGTAGTCTTCCTCCCAATGTTCTCCCTTATCGCCACCCCTTTGCCCAAAAGAATGAAATTGAGAAAATAGTGCAGGAATTGCTCCAAGTGGGTATTATCCACCCCAGTACCAACCCTTATTCTTCCCATGTGATCATGGTACTTAAGGACGAAGGTACTTCACGCATGTGTCCCGAATTGTGTGCCCTCAATAAGCTCACCATCAAGGACAAGTTCCCAATCTTGCCATTGATGATCTCTTGGATGAGTTGAGTGGTGCTCAGTACTTCACTAAAATTGATCTGCATTCTAGCTACCACCAAATATGTATGCAAGAAGCTGACATACCCAAGACAACCTTTCAAACTCATGAGGGTCACTATGAGTTTTTGGTCATGCCCTTTAGCTAGTGTAATGCCCCCTCCAACTTCCAAAGCCTCATGAATCATGTATTCCGTCCTTTTCTCCTTCATTTTGTCTTATTTTTATTTGATGATATTCTCATCTATAGTAAAACTTGGCAATCTCATCTTTCCCATGTGGATCAAATTCTCCATCTACTCTCACAGCACCAACTTTTTCTCAAACAATCTAAATGTGCTTTCGGCGCCTCGGAAGTCAAGTACTTGGGGCATATTTTTGGCAAGGCTGGTGTCACAGTGGATCCTAAAAAGATTGAAGTTATGAAATATTGTCCTCACCCAAAGACTCTCAAAATATTGCATGGATTTCTCAGTTTAACAGGTTATTATCGCAAGTTTGTTAAGAATTATGGCAAGATTGCAACACCTCTCACTGCTCTCCTTAAAAATAATTCTTTCACTTGGACTCCAATAGCTACTCAGGCTTTTGAAACCTTGAAGACGACCATGTGCACCACTCCAGTCCTATCCCTTCCTGATTTCACAAAGACCTTTGTCCTGGAATGTGATGCTTCCGGGAAAGGAATTAGCATCATCCTTATGCAAGAGGGTTGGCCTTGGGAAAATCAATCTATGAAAAGGAAATGTTGGCTATTATGCATGTCGTGGATCTTTGGCACCCTTATCTATTGGGAAAACACTTCCAAATTAAGACAGATCATCAAAGCCTCAAGTATTTTTTGGAACAATGCCTTTCCTCCCCAGAGCAACAAAAATGGGTGACTAAGCTCTTTGGATATGATTATGATATCATTTACATGAAAAGAAAAGACAATTTGGTTGTTGATGCAGTTTCTAAGAAATATGAAGATGAAGGGTCCTTTTTTTCTCTCTTCTTCATTGTACTAGATTGGCTCCAAGTTGTTCGCCAGGAATGGCTACAAGATCCTAAAAGTTCGCGTCTAATACAACAATTGCAGTCCAATTATCCAGTCCCCCTAGGGTACTCTTGGCTCAATGATGAGCTTCGATACAAAGGTCATATGTATTTAAGTACAGAGTCAAAACTTAAATCCACTGTACTTTATGAGCTTCATGCTACACCCAGAGCTCGGCACTTCGGGTTTACCAAAACCTATGACCATGTCAAACGTTCTTTTTTCTAGGATGGTATGAAACATGACATTCGTAATTTTGTGGCTGAATGTGATGTGTGTCAACGCAACAAGGGAGAAACAGTCAAATATCCTGGCACACTACAACTGCTTCCAATTCCACCTGCTATTTGGCAAGATATCTCTATGGATTTTATTGTCAGCTTACCTAAATCGGGCAATAAATCAGTCATAATGGTGGTAGTTGACCATCTTTCCAAGTATGCTCATTTATGTGCTCTTCAACACCCATTTACAACATCCACGGTGGCTCAATTATTCATGGATCAGGTCTTCAAGCTTAATGTCATGCCGCATTCTATTGTTTTTTATCGTGACCCAAATTTCACTAGCAATTTTTGGCAAGAAGTGTTCAACCTCCGAGGTAACCAATTGCATCTCAGCATAGCTTATCATCCCTAGACTGATGGTCAAACTGAAGTTGTCAACAAGTGTTTGGAAACATATTTGAGGTATTTTGCATCGGAAAAGAAAAATCAATGGGCTCAATGGTTACTACTAGTTGAATGGTGGTACAACACTTATTACCATACAGATACCCACATGACTCTATTTGAAGCAGTATATGGACAAAACCCACCTTCAATTCTCTCATATTTTCTAGGTGTCTCGAAGGTCCAGGCGGTTGACCAAACGCTTACAGTTCAAGAGACTATTATTCATACCCTCAAAGAGAATTTGTTCATGGCCAAGAATCGTATGAAGCAACAAGAAGATCAAGGTCTCTTTGAATGTCAATTTGAAGAAGGGGATAGGGTGTTTCTTCGACTACAACATTCCAAGGAAAATTCCCTAAAGGCTAACCATTGTCAGAAACTGGGGCCCAAATTTTATGGTCCTTATACCGTTCTCAAGCGTGTGGGATAGGTGGCCTATCAGTTAGCTTTTCCCATTCTTTCTAAGATCCATCCCGTTTTTCATGTTTCCTGCTTAAAGAAGGTGATTGGAACTAAGTGCCAAACTCAAACTGACCTTCATGAGTTGGACGAAGAAGGCTCCATTTGGCTACAACCACAAGCAGTTTTGGATGAGCGTGAGCACCGTCTACGTCAGCGAACCATCAAGGAAGTGTTAGTCCAGTGGAAATATACAACTCTAATAGATGCCACTTGGGAACCAACTACCATTCTGCAGCAATTTCCTCATCTCAATCATTGAGGATAAGGTTGTTTTTAAGGGGGAGGACATGTTAGGGATGTAACTCCTCACGTAGGTAGAATAATATATTTCCATGTAATAAAGGTCAATATTAATAAGTCCTATAAATAAGGAAGAATAAGTCCAATGTAAGAAGACATAATAGAAGCTTCTACTGCTAGAAGGATCTTCCTCTAGATTGTTCTTTTGATAGACATATTTAGTATAAATAAGAGTCGAGGGTATGAGAAGTTTTGTCTTGGTATTATTGTAATAGAGAATTTCTCTATTGTAGGTTTCCCCCTCGAAGAGGTAAGTGAACATTGCTCTCAATAATCAAAGTGCTCTTTCTGGTGTTATTCTGGTACTATTTTGGTAGTGTTCTGGTTATATCATTGTTTATCTTCCATTTCTAGTTGATTATTTATGTTCTGCATACTATTTTATAACTACAATATTACAAAACACATGTAGATGGCCATGGATTTCCCATGGAACAACCATTAATAGGGCCTTCTATCCATCTCTTTAAGTTTGAAAATCTACAACCTTGCATTCACATCCCTTGTGGGGTTCTCCACTGGCCCAAAACCCAGTTAAACTAAAAATAAAAGCTACCAAATGAAAGGGCATGAATTGGGGGCATACCTAGTCCATTTGAAATGGAATTGTGTTGGTCAAATATCCTACAATCCACCCAATATTTTTTGTGAGGTAACAAATTTTTACAATAGGTAATAATTTCAATAAGCGAAATGCAAAAATGAGCCATACTTATCCATATATAGACTAGTTTTGGGCCTTTTGGGTTGGGAGATGATCATTTTTATGCCTATAATAAAATGGAAACTTTCATTAATTCTAATTCATGATTTGATATTAATTTTCATGATATTTCATTACATAATTGAACCTAGATTATAATGTTTCTAGATTATTTTTTCTAGAATTTCAGGACATTTTGTTTGGTACTTTCTATGGTAACATCCAATGAACAATGAGGTATGTGTTCTAAAATTCCATATATATATAT
>SNQJ01S0153408.1:1729-22767 GCA_010110895.2 Picea sitchensis | reverse complement strand
TCATCCGAAATGAAAGGAACCTAATGCATATATAAGAAGGTTATAATGATCAAATATGACACATACCATGATATCTCGGACCAATTACCTCATGGAGCAAGAGCCCTCTCTGATGCAAGCCCAGGCCGGTAGTGATGGAAGCTGCTACTGCTGACAGGACAAAGTCTGGCTGAGAAAAAGAAAGATGGGCCCTCTAGGGCCATGCACAAGTCACTCCTGCTCTCGGTACTCCATGTCTAGGACCATGTGGGCCTTGAGACATGATCTCCTAGTTATCCCTAGATATCGGGGATAACAGGTCTTCTTGGGGCCAGAGAGGCAGACAGTTTTGAGCAGCAAGAGGACTGTTTGCGGCAACCGTTGATCCTTGGAAGGGCTCGACCTGTAGAGAAGGGAAGCTGCAGGGGTAAGGAAGGCCGCAGGCCTATTCCGGGCAGTTGTAGGGGTCAAGGGAGGTTTGGTTGAGGTGCAGCCTGCCCAAGGAAGACAACCGCAGGTCCCAGAGGAGACAACAACCCTGTAGCAGCAGGTTTGGAGGATGGACAGGGCTGGTACAACAATATTGAGGGCTAGACAGGTGGCCAACTGCAGAGAAAGACTAGTATAACAGTCTTCAAGGGTTGATAGGTGGCTAGCAGTAGAATTTATTGAAGGACAACAGGTCTAAAGTAGTAGACCTTGGACAACAGAGTTCAAGGGTTGATTAGAGGACTGTCACAAGTGTGTGACTGTAGTCTTTGGGCAGCTCTAGAAGGTTGCCATAAGTCTAAGAAAAGAAACTGAGTTAGCAGTCTCTTAGAGTGACTTTTGGCTAGCCTGGAAGGCATGTTGAGGACAACTAGGTGGGTTATTGCAACAATACTCTAAGGGCAGTTATGGAGTAGCCAAAGTAAGGCCAAACTTGTGTAAGGAGTTGTAGAGGAAGGGGAGGGTTTGAATTCCCTAACCCTCAACCTCAGGGAAGCAACATTGGCACAGAAACCAAGAAGGGTTTCAACAGTATTTGTAAGTGGTTTTGGTATTCTTCTGTTATGTTTTATTGTGCCATTGTCTTTGGTACGGGAGCCCTTTGTTCTGGATGTGAGAACAAGAGATTTTGGCATTAAATACTTGTGTATGATCTAATTGCTAGTTTTATGTTCTGCTGTGCTAAAGTAGTTAGGCATCTCAGTGTGTTTATGTTTATAGTTCAAATTGGGTAAATTTGTGTATAACTGTGGAAACATCAGACCAGACATGAGGTGTAGTAAAATCTAACAAGATTTGGTAGCTATTTCCTCAGCGTCAGGCACCTATTGAGGGTAAGACAAGCTTTGGGTGCCATGGTGATGAGTGATGATTGGGATGACTTGAACATTGATAGAGATGGTGCTAATGCAATGAAGGAGATTGTTCTTGATAGTCATTTTTGGTCATAGGTTAGGTATGTTTTGCAATTCTTCAAGTCAATTTATAGCATGATTTGGTTTGCAGATTTAGATTGGCCAATCATTGGGGAGGTGTATGTTAGGATATTTAGACACTTACGAGTTAGTTAATATCAACTTGGTCTAATGTGTCTTTAGGTAAAAGTGTGTTTCTTTAGTATGCATTTGTAATTATGTAATTCGATGGTCATGATATAGAGTGATCCAACGATTCATATTCTCCTCGATCTTAACGACTATATTGGTCTGTGGCTTAACACTTGATTGGTCCATAATCTCTATTTAAAGAGCATGGAGGGTCATTTGCTGATGATCGATTGTGAGAAACTCTCTTGTAAAATATTTTCTTTTGCATTAATTATATTGCCTCAAGTGGCCACATTGGTTGGGGCCATGGACTGTTTCCTTCTTTGAGGGTTTTAACCACGTAAAAACATTAGTTTTATGATCTTTGATCTGGTTGTTTGAGCAGTTGCTTAAGGTGTTCGTCCTATGTGGAAATATCCTGTTTTGTCGAATAGTGTATCAATAGATGGACACCATGCTAGGGTAGATTAAGGACATTGTTTAGCGTAGAGATCTGAACTTGTATAATCATATTTGTATAAAGGTGGAAAAATGGCAGGAAAAGTTATTTATTTAACTACATGCCTTAGCATATGTGATTACACCAAAATACTATCATATATCATGGCTTGCAGCACCAACACCTGGTGGTGGGGTGAAGAGAAAACCACACCAAGTTCTAGAGGATCAAGCTAGTTATATGCAAGCACTAGACAATTAGGGCCATGATGAGGAGTGTGATACCATATGGACACAATTGTGTTAATTTCTATAAACCTAGCACCCGACCATTAATTCTGAGCAAAACACAATACTGAATAATAACACAACTAGGTTAATTAACCATTAAAATTCAACGGAAACAAAATCAGAAATCAAACACATTTGCACAAAGGGTAAATAGCCCCGAGAAAAACCCTCGCAGGAAAACTGTATTTGTGATGATTTTATTAAATAAAATTAGGGCTCCCATCTTGGGATAATGGCCCTTCCGAGGAAATACAAATGCAACAAATAGTCTAGCCTATTACCTAAGATTAGTCCTTCAATATTATTGGTTGCTACTTCCCTTGCTGTCCCCTTGCACCCTGTTGACCGCCTCTCCAACATAGGTGGTCAATGCCATGTGCCATGAAGAGATGCATCATCATATGTTCATTTGTCAAAGAAATTTGGTTCTACAGGGCATTGTTTGGCCCCAACACTTCTTTTTGTAACTGGAGTTTCCGCACCCCTGCGTGGGTCAATAATGTAATAGGTCTGCATGAGTCATGTCTAGGTCAGTTACCTTGGGATTGGTTCACTGGGAGAGTTCCCTTCATCGAGGGTTTTTTATCCTCAGGTTATTAACTGGGCTTTTCAGCCTTGTTAATTTCCCTTGAGTTTTTACCTCACACTTGCAATAATTCCTCCAAAGTGGTGAACGACGTTTTAGTGGGTTTATCTTCTTGTAACTATTGTTAGGAATCATTGTAAATGACCATGCAAGACATCTTAGAAGGTCTTGCGGAATTCCATTGAGTCTAGAATAGTTTTTTTCAATTAATTAATTTTTAATTAAATTTCCCTAAGTTTGGAGGTTTAATTATTTAATTAATTGATTATTTTTGAGCAAAAATTGTAAAAATTAGGTCTTTGGACTTTTGATAGAGGTATTTGTGCTCAAAAGAAATGGAATAGCACCCCCTACATCCATAGACCAAGTTTCAGCTCAGTTGGACAACTTTTGCTATGGGTTTATCCACCCGGAGTGTCAATCAGTCAAAAACAACAATTTTAATTGCTAAAGTCCAAACATAGCAAAAATGTAAAATTGTAATAATGAGTTAAAAGGATGTTAAAAGATGGATAAAGGTGAGAGAGATTTTTCCTAACCTTTTCCAACCCTCACATCACCCCCTCACCTAGCCATAAAGCAAAAACGTCATTTTTCCTAGAGTGGTGTGCCTTCCTTCTAGAAAGTCTCCAAAAGGTAAAAAAATGATAAAAAAATTAAGGGAAGACTTATGCCATCCCTTGGCACGCCTTTCCTAGCCTCCCACTTGCTTTTTTGCTTCATCCCAACACCCTATCCCTCATTTACTCCACTCCAATCCTCTCCTCATCCCAAAGTGGTGTGTTCTCCTAGAGAGTTACACCCCTCCTCCACTAGGAAATTTCCAAGTAATTTTTTAAAAATTATTTGAGACCTTTCCTCTTCCTTGGCATCAATCCCAAGGCCTCCCACACACCTTTTGCTTGATCCCAACATTTTCCACATTTTCTAGACCCTAGATCTAGGATCCAAACCCTAGATGGTGCACCCTAGCCTTGAGATCTACTCTATTGCTTGGTGATGGACACTTGGCATTGATCCAAGAGAGGTAGGATTGCCTCTCCAAGTATAAATAGATCCCTCTCCTCATTCCTTCCTCACCATATCTTGAGCTATTGTTATGCTACTTGATTTCTCACTCTCTCTCTCTCATTTTTCCATCACTTCCATTCTTTGGCTCTTAGGGTTTTGGAGTAAGTATTTCTCCAAGATCCACTTTCTTGAGTAATAATAAAGGAGAAACTTTGGAGGATTTTTGGGAAGAGCTACAAGTATTTTGGTTCTTACATCACATGAGGTAAATTTGTTTTAATTTGATATGGTGGTTGCATGAATGGATCTTAGGTAAAGTATTTTATTTGAGTAGATCTTGCCAAGAGTAGTCTTGTAGATCTATATATGTGGTTGGCTAGATAGGGTGCAAGTATTTCACTTTATTAGCTTAACCCTCCATATTATCTATTGTATGCATGCCATTGTGTTAGATCTTGCAGGTTTGGCTTCAAGGGTTTCATTGGGAACACCTCAAGGAAGAAGGATCCCTTGAGATCCACATAAACTACTCTTTTTCTCTACCTATTGCTCTTTCTCTATATGCTTTCATTCCATACACATTTTCAGCTAGCTTAACATAGTTTAATGGTCATTTAAATCTCAATTTTTACCAAAAATTTTTGCGAGAAACTTTTGCCCTAAAAAACAAAAGTTTTTCTTCACTTTGTTTGGTTGTGTGTAGCATTTCCAGCAAGGATGCCTTGCTGGTTTTTGTAGGTTCAGATCTGGTTGAGAGGGGTTTTGGCTACCCAAAGGCATCCACACAATACTCAAAGACCCCCCAAAGGGATTGGTAGCTATTTCTCAACCTTCTTCTTCAATTTCTAGGTGTTTTTGTTCATTTCTTCTTCCTTTTCTTGCTTGCTAGTGGCTCATGGTTGTGGGAGGAGGAGTGGTACGACCTCCTCCCACGTGTGAGCTCTTGGGTAGCTTAGATCTAGTTTAGATATTTCATTTTTTGATTTTTTGGAGCCTTTTGAGCTAAGACGTGGGGTTTGTGAGGTGAAGGGCATCTCCCAAATCCTAGGACGTGGGGGTTAGGGTTTGCTTGGTTTGTTGGTTGTTCATTTCTTGTTTCTTCCTTTGCTTTTCTTTCTTGCTTGCTTGCCTCTCTCTCTTTTGTCAATAATTTCTATAAGTTAAGCAAGTTAATTAATTGCCTACCTATTGGGAGAGGAATACCCCAAAGGTGAGGTTAGAGTTTTAACATGTGATTGTGATCTAAGTGCTTGATGTTCTAAAATATTCTAGATCTAGATCTCATACATAAATAATCTCTCTAGCTTAAGCCTATTGCGCATAATAACCTAACTAGATCTTTTGCATGCTTAGAACTTTTCAAGGTTTAATCTTTACCTTAGATGCTTAGATCTAAAATCTAAATGTTTAAATGCTTCAATAAGTGAATGGTGTTTTTCTTTCATGCTATAATCTATTGAGGCCATTTGCCACATGCTTGAAGTAATTTCATGGTTAAGTTAATAGTGTAGGCAAACATTTGAATCTTTTTCTTTCTCACACTTAATGCTCATATCTAAATGCTCTTAATCATAATATAAGTGTGATTTACTTTTATTTCTTGTTGGCAAGTTGTTCTTGCCCTTGTAATTTCTTTCTTTGATTTTTGCAAGCTATCTATTGGTGCAACTAAGTGACTTGCTCTCATAGAGCATATATGTGTTAATGACCTATTCATTTATAAGCTTTAACAACACATTTTAGGCTGAAGTGAGTTTCGGCCAAGTCACTAAATCACATTTTAAAAGTGTCATAAAATTTTTAAAACACTCATAAACACTCCTAAAAGTCTACCTAACTTATATATAAACTTAATAGACTCTTTAGGGTACCTTAGACCACCATTTTCACCATCTAAAACGGGACTTGAAGAATGCAACGGAGGGTGTAGGCAAGGGACTGTCTCACGACGCACAGGATGTGTCTTTTTCGGGAGTACTCTTGTCTTAGGGTTGACTATGAAAGCTAGGGTGGGCCTCGTTGCCTTACTATCTTGAGCATCCAACAATTATTTGGCAATAGGAGGAGGAGGCTTTGGTGAAAGCTTAATAAAAGTAACTAAAACTTGATAATCTTGACAAAGCTTAACAATCTAACCTTGGGCTTAAACATCTAAATATTTCGTGGGTTTAATAACCAAGAGTGGGTAATCTTCATTGTTTTCATAATACTTGTGCTTAAAATCGCTAAATCTTCTTTGTTGATATATTGATGATGATGTGTTGATGATAATATCATAAATGTGATGATGCTTTGATATCCTGCACACAAAATAATTGAAGTGGTTAGCTTGTTTTTTGTATTCTAGCATTCTTTAATTGTAAATCTTGTACTTAATATTGGATTTGATTATTCTTTTGTAATTATCTTGTAATCATATTTGTAACGAAATACCCTAACACATAGTTGACCCCTTGCCCAATCTCTAGGCACTAGTCTTAGTTGACCTAGGGAAAAGGCTTGCTTTACATGTTTGATTATTCTTTTGTAATTATCTTGTAATCATATTTGTAACGAAATACCCTAACACATAGTTGACCCTTGCCCACCCTAGGCACTAGTCTTGCTGACCTAGGGAAAGGCTTGCTTTACATGCTAATCCTTGCATCTTGCACTTTGTTGCTTTAGCATCATAGGATAGATCCCTCTAACCTTAAGAAATTAAAAATTAACTTCTAGAACTTAACTATTAACACATTTAGAAACTGTTCACCCCTTTGGCTTCCCCTAGGGAGTAAGCTCAACGTAAAGAGGTTCCAGTTGAGGTGACAGTGTGGACTGTGACTCTAGGCATTGTGCCTCCAAGGACACACCAAGTGAGCTCTTAATTTAACTCACGCTTGCAAGTGTGTATTAGAACGACAACATTACTCCTTTCCTACCGCCCAGACAACTGGAATGTTTACTCACTCTTTTTGTACCATCACTGTGTCTCCTCTGTCACCTAGGTTGTCTTTTATAACCCTGAGTTTTACCCTAAGTCCAAAACCTTAGATCTCTTTAAGTGATCTACGATTGAGATCTAATCTTGCGTTCGCTTTAGATCTAACGCCTAGGACTTAATTTAATTACTAATGCTAAATACTTAGGAATTTAATTAAATAAACTCACATTAATTACAAAAAGTACATTTACTTTATTAAATCACCTCGATAAAGTGAATCTCCCAAGGTTTTGAGAGGTAATAATGATGACTCCCACGTGTTGACACAGACCGACCGGAATTATTTGTCCGATGCTACTAAAACATCAACAAATTGAGCTACCACACTGCCATGGTGCCTTTTGGACAAACCTTGCAATTAGAAATCGAGGGAATTTGTTTTCTCAAGTGGTGGTAACTTGCATGTATGAATGCCCAAGTAGCCTAAAACGCTTGGCAACACAAGTGTTTCTATAGGTGGACACCTCTTCTATAGAGAGTTGTTGGAGCACCTACAACTTACTGTTAGAAGAAATAGGTGGAAATGTAAAATGCGAGAGTTTGGTTTGTGTTCATTACAACTTGCAATTGCTGTCCCATTACCGTGAGGAGTCAAAGATGGATACATTATATAAGGCATGAGATATCTATCATATAAGGTTTGGGACTACAGTCTAGAGGAGGATAATTTGAGGATGGATATCGCTTAGAGCAATTGAAGAATGCTTTTATTGATGATGATGATTGTGTTGAGATGCCACTCATCCACTACCACATGGTCCCCTTGACCGTGACTCCCATTTGCAGTAGTAGGGTCTTCATGTTTAGTTCCACTTCCATCTACATAGTTACCTCTAGCTTCGACTCTATCTCCACTACCACGTGGAAGTTCATGAGGAAATCATGGTGGTGCAAAGAGGAAGGAAAACTAGATAGAAATTAGAATAATTGTTCCTCCTTTTTCACTACTTTATATGTTATAGACTCATACTGTTTACTATGTAGCAACTAGCTCAATTTAGTGTTTTGAACCTTTAGTCTTCATACTTCAGTTAAATCATCATTTTAGGACTTATGCAGATGGCCTATTTTATAAACATAACACTCATTTAATAGCAAGTTCATGTATTGGTGGATAACCTATCTCATTGCATAATTTAATGGTCTACTTCTTATTATATTGTTTAAAAGTTTGTATGTTTGTTTGTAGTTGCCAGATGGTTGATGCTTGAATGATTAATCATTAATGTACTATGGATGACATTTCTAACTTCATAATAATGTAGTATTCATCTACAAGTAGCACAACATGCATGTCTTCATATATTTTGCAATTAATTTGGTTTTCTGCATATTGTTTCTTTTCGAATATAAATGCATTTGTGTGTGTGTGTGTGTATCAAACTGGGACATGCTATGCCTCGAGGTTTTTGGGAGTTTCTCCTAGTGCTCCCGCTTTGCTCGGCCCCACACTTTGGGTGCTTGCTTTAGTGCAACTTACTTCATGCTAGACTTGGTAACTCAAGACCTTTAACTGCTGATGTTTAGCATCGGACATGCACTTCCACATTGGTTTGTGTCTAACATGTGGAAGCCGTCCTTAATACCTCTCAAGACTTAAGAGACTAACTTTAGTAAAGTGATTATTAAAGTGAAAGCCTTTTTAATTATTAGTTAATTAAGCCAAATGCCTAAGTATTTGGTATTAGTGAGTTAATTAAATCCTAGCCATTAGATCTCAAGTAAGGTGAGATTCAATCTCAACCAGTTAGTCAAGCGCCCCCCACCACCTCTCAACCGCTGGGCCCGGGAGCTGAGCTGCCTCTAACCGCCTCCTCCCACGCCCGAAAGGGAGCTGCCTGGAACTGCTGGCCCTCCCATCAGCCTCCTTCCGAACTGTGTTCCCGACCCGCTTTTTGCACCCTCGCTTCCCGGCTCCACGCCTCCACTCGCCGGGCTTCTCCCCGTCCGGCTTCCCCACGCCCTCCCTCAATCCCATAGGACCCGGCCTCACCCCTGAATCAGGTTGGGCTCCTAGACGCACACCTGTTGGTGTTGGAGCAAAGTTGAGAGCTTGGAGAGGATTTGTGAGAGCTGAGGGAGACAATAAAGGGTTCCATCTACTTGCAACTCATTGGAGATTCAATGTGCCAGTATGCCTAATGTGTATTCTTGTTGAAATTTTGAATATTGTTTACAAAATTTCTTGTTTATTATTGTATTTTTGTCTCTCCTACATTTACCCATATTCCCCTTCCTTCCATCTCTAATAGTAGGTTGTTCATCTAAAACCTTGAAGAAAATGATTTTCTTATGTGGTTTTCCCTTTGCATTTTGGTTCTCATGGTGTTGAACTTTGGGAAGAGTAGGAATGAAGAAGATGATAGTGGTCATTGTCATAGTGACCTAGACTACCCAATGAATGAAGGAGAGGAGGGTGGCGAAGGGGATGATAATGAAGTTGATAGTGGCAAAAGCTTCATTAACCTCTTGTGGAGGTATGTCACAAAACTTGAGGAGGGTAGGTGGTGGAACCACTAAGTTTTTGTGTCCACATGGTTGTCGTCCAGAAAAACCTTTTATAGCGGTTCATACACCCGTGAGGAGGCATCTTTGTGGGTATTAAACAAATGATGATAACAGAGGGTCCATCAGTATTCATTCTTGCCCTAAGATAACACAGGAAGAGAGAGAAAACCACATCAAGATAGAGGAAGTCGCACAAAAATGAATACCTAAAACAAAGGTTCAAATTTGATGCATCTTCCTTTTCATCTTCTTCTGGCCAGTGGAAGGTCCTCACCCGCTGGCAAAGGGAAGTGGAAGTAAGAGAACCCTAGAAGATTTCCTTGATATTTCATCGGTAGGGAGGAAGTGGATGCAAAAGTGGCAAGGTTTCTTTTATGCATGTGGTGTGCCATTCAATGTTATCCGCTCCCCTTATTGACATTCCATGAGCAAAAGCTATATCAACCAAGCCCCCCATTGGATACAAGAGCCCTGAATATGAAAAGGCTAGAATCTGTGTTACTTGACAAGGAAAAGTAAAAGTCAAAAGAGCTCTTGCTATAAATGCATGTGATGGTGGGCGATGTTAAGTATCCATTTTATTTGATGGTTGGACAAATGTTGAAACCAACATTTGATAAATATCCTTGGTGTTTCGCCTACTAGTGCAGTGTTTCTTGGAGCCCATGACTCCTCATCAGTCATGGTATCTTCTCAGAACATAACAGACATATCTTAATCGAAAAATTATCATGAGGGTTGGTCCCACCAATGTGATCTGCAATCATAATGCAGAAAAAAATTGTAAAGGAGCAGGAAAAATCATTGAGCCGAAATATACTCACATCTTTTGGCCTGGTTGTTTGTGCACATTGAACCCTTTAATGCATGATATCATCAAGCATAAAGAATGCCCATGGATTAATGATTTGTACAAGTGAGGGAAGAAACTCATTAAATTTATCAATCAACATCTAAGGGTTAATGCATTTTTATGCAGAATTCTTACTTAAATTGTACTACTTAAGCTTGCAAAGACTAGGTTTGGAAGCTATTTCATCACCTTCGGGCGCTTATTGAGGGTAGGACATGCTTTGGGTGCTATGGTGATGAGTACATGAGTGGGATGACATTAGCATTAATAGAGATGGAATGGATGCAGCAAAGCACACTGACCTTGATAGCCATTTTTGGACACAAAGTCAAGTTTGTTTTTACGCTTCACCAAACCACTGGCACATGATTCGCTCTGGTGATCGATCGGTCATTTGGGAGGTGTATGAGCAAATGGATAATATGCTAGGACAAATTAAGGACATCATGGAGCCTAGGAGATCAGAATTTGTATGATTTTATCAGTATAGAGGTGAAAAAAATGGTGGGAGAAGCTAAACATTCCACTACATGCCTTGACATATGTGCTTACACCTAAATAATATCATATCACATGACTTTCAAACTCCCAGCCTGTGGGTGGGGCTAAGAGAAAACCACACCAAGATCCAAAGGTTCAATCTCGTTATATGCAAGCATTAGAAAATGTACCCAGATGTTGAGGAATATGATAGCATTCGGCAACAGTTGAGCACACATTAGTTGCGGTAATCGGTGCCTTTGGGAGCAACGCTACATATAGAGATCGAGGGAATTTGCCTCTTCAGCTGGTGGGACATGCATAGGTACACACCACAGCCTATGTTCCCATGGCAATGGCCCTTTCACAGTGGTGAACACTTCTTCACAGAGGTGTTGAGCACATACGCTTCATCCACAATGTCAAGGAACAAGCTGGAATGTACAAATAGTAGAGAACTTGGTCTATGTGCATTACAATCCTATACTGTTGAGCCACATCAGCGAGGATCCAACCATAGATAAAGCAAATAAGATGTGGGACTACAATCCGTGAGGAGAACAATTTGTGAGGGATGGAGCATTGGTTTTGGAGGAGTTGAGAATGCTCTTTTGGATGAGGATGATCGGTGGATGATGATGCCACCACCCAAAGTGCGAGGGTCCCATGGACGGGCCCCTTTGACTAGCACTCCACCAGTACCTAGATTAGAAGGACCTTCACACTCGATCTCTTCATCTTCACTACCACAACGCATACCCCCACGAGGGAATCATGGTGGTGGAAGGAGATAGAAGTAGGAGAAATAGATTGTTTTCATTCTACTAGATTTCGCTTAATTATCATTGTAGTACTTATGTAAATAGCCAATTTTGTAAACAAACTATTTGGCCATGACTCATGTTGACAATTGGTGTATAACCTTTTTCATTCCATACAATGATGTACTTCCTATTATATGGTTCTAAAGTTTGTATGTTTTGTAATATAGAATCTATATGGTTTGTATTTTGTATTTGTAAAATGTATTTCAATTCTTACCTTTGTATGTGTGTAATTGATTAAAGTGTACTTAGATGGTTGATGCTTGAATGATTATTCATTAATGTAATACGTAAGATTCATGGAATGATGGATAATATGTGGAATTTAGATGGCATTTCATATTGGAAGCATCACAAACATACATGTTTCATAAATTTTAATCTATTTGGCATTCTACATGTTTTCTTTGAATATATATATATATATATATATATATAACGCCCTGAGACGCTTCAATTCCTAATTACTTTTTGAAAATGCGCCCACATCGCCCCCATTCCTATTCTACACTTAAGTAGAATCGATTCAACCATCTGATCTCTCTTTGGAGATCTAGGGTTTTGATTTAGGGTAAACCCAAGATTATAAAATTTAGCCTAGGTAAGAGGAGGAGACACACATATAGAATGTGAGATAGTGAGATCTCATTGTATTGGGTGGAGAAGGACTTTCATCCAAGTGTGTGCAAGCGTGGTCGAGGGAAAGGAGCAGGCGTTGAAAGGAAGTAGCAACCAAGAAGATCGAAGGACAGATCTTGAAGTGTGATAGGCTAGGCTATCTTGGTCGAATTGTATCTTCCTCAGGTGGACCATTATCCTAGGATGAGAGCCTAGATCTTATATTAATAAAATCATCATGGTATTGGTTTTCCCTTGGGGCATTTACCTAGAAAATTACGTGTGCAAATGTGTATAGGTTCTTGTTGTGTTTCCGTTAATTTATTTATTTAGATTGTTAAAACTTAGCCGTGCTTTTTATTCAATTATTCTGCTTTATAAGTTTATTACAACAAGGTACTAGGAAATAAATCATCAGGTTATCCGGAAGTTAACATTAACTTCAATGATAGACTTGGTAACTGATCCATCTTAACCCTGGATCCATTAAGCACCGATAGGGATAAAAAACCCAGGTGCAAACTTCTCGCTGCTTAAAATCATTGGGGTTAAGATGGATCTATCCTAGATTAATTTTTCTACCTTTTTAGACATAAGATATTGGATGTTGGCTTTATTTTCATTTCATTTGATTAGCGCGACCCATAGACACATGGATGGACACAATGATCACATCTACCTGGGCTGTAACACCTTGCTTCTTTTGGTACATTTACGCTATTGATGGCAGTTTGGATATATGAACAAGAGTCCACACAATCTTGAAGAGTTATCCACCAAAGGGGCCTAATAGTTTAAGGAAAACATAATAAATAAAAAAAGAGGGATTGTTCCTTTCAGAGGCTAGTAAGGACAAAATTCACAAGCTTTGAAAGCCTAGTAAGGACAAAAGAGAGCACCTAATGTAAGACCATCAAAGTGCCAAGTAAGATGGAATGGAAGGATTTGAAGGTGAAATGATGTCCCCGATCCCCTCCAATTAAGATTTTAAGGGACATTTGTGAGGCTATAAATGCTCTCAAAGGTTCAATCAGCTGCTTCCATCACAAGAAGTTCTCTGTACTTCTGACAAACACCTGCCACGTCCCACTGCATGCAACCCATGTCTCCCAGCCCTTCAAAGTCGTGGAGGTGAAGTTTTAGTAATTCTGCTGTTCTAAATGTCACCCTACCATAAACCCCTCTCACATGGCTTCCTATGTCCACTACCACTGCCTGTTTCTGGAAGTAAAGTTAAGCCTGCCCACTATGCCCATCAAGTACACCACACTAACCCCATGCCATCCATTCTGCCTTATGATTCTTATTGCATTTACGTCTTTCCCAACACACTAATGTTCTTAGTAATGGTTTCTCCTTGGGATGTGGGTTTGTTACTAGAATTCCCCAGAGCCATCGCACTGCTTCCACCATTCTTACCACTTTCCATCATTATTCCCTCCATTTCCTTTTTATCTCTGGGATTTTAGGGTGCATTGACACAAGAAGGGGTCATTCCCATTCTATGGGAATAAGGGGTTGAGGGCCTAGAGGGATTGATGTTGGGTAAAAGATAAAATCCTTGTATGAACCTTCCAGATGTTTCACTGTGGATCACCCAAGAAAGCAAGTGAAACTCTTATCTTGCTAAAGGCTACACCCACAATATAATAAAGAATGCTTAAAAGGTTAGTTGGAAGATAAGAGGTCTCATCACTGAAGACCTATCACGCCCATGCATATCTAGTGGTATGACACTACCAACAACAACTGGTCACCAAAACCGTGGTAATGGTTTCCTACTGCATGGTTGAGAGAAAGGGATCTCATCACGAGCCAACCTTCTCATTTCCACTAGTGTTTAGGTGACATTGCCATTATCTAGTCATCACGCTAGGGCAATGACCTTCAACCCTCTTCTGTACCATGAAAAGAACAGAATGGTAACTAATGGCTTGAAAAGTGCATTTCGATGAATCACACCCTCTACAAAGGTACCATGAATGAGACACCACTTAATTTCGTATGTCATGAGCCCTATGCCCATTGGAGTCTTGAACCTAAATTCATCCACTTTTACATGGCTTAGAGAGGTACATCTTGGAAGCTCTCCTTGACCAAGATCTCACCACAGGACACCTTTGCCAACCTCCGACAAGCTTGACAAGTCGTAGTGTCTCTGAGCAATTAATTGTTTGATATAGCATCTTTGATGCACATGCTTAGGTGGATTATTTATTGATTGATTCACTTATCATGATGTTATGAATTCATATCCTTGGAGGGCGGCTTATTTGTCTTTGTGTGACCTAGTTGGTGGACAATTTTGAGAGAACAAACCTAGCTTGGGATCCATGGGGCTACAAGCCCACAAGTTGATGTGTGCAAAGGGCCCGCGTGTCCAATGAGAAAGATCAAACTTGGAAGACCTTGAAGATGACTTGGATGACATAGCTTAGCCCCCATGCTCGTTGGCGCTTTTCCAGGAGAGGGAAAATCACCTCAGAGGCAGGCTGACGCCACCTAGGGTTAGGGGCTTCAGGTGAGGGTGCCACCATTGGACACATGGATCGCCGGAGAGAAGAAGGTCTTCACTCATGAGATTGTCTAGATGTTTGACATGTGGCCTTTGAAGACCTACCCATGCTCTCCAACACCAAAGACTTCTCTTCTATGGCAAACGCCCCCTCGAGCTGAATTCCATGTAAAATTAGGGTTTATTTGTGCAAAAGTGAAACTTTAAAATGAATTGTTTAATATTACTTTGTTAAAGGGGACAAGATTAGGTCAAGTTGACCCTCAGTCTTGTGGTTTACCCCTTAATTTGTGTACGCCCTTGCATCTTGTATAAACAGAGATCATAAGATCTCATTTGAGATAACTCTCCTCTTGTGAGAGGGTTTGGTCTTAAATTTTCACACCTTTGGCAAATTTTGTCTCTTGGCTCTCGCTTATGGTTATCTCTTGATGCCATGGTTGATGGAAGTGATGCGCCAGCCTTGGAAGGCTTCTATCTCATTGCAGGATTATCTCGGCATTTTTCCTTCTTGAATTGGTATGGTCTTTACTTCCATGCTATCATTTGTTTCAAGTCAAGGTTATTGTGCTAGGATCTAGGTTGGAAGTATAAGGGCATACACCCTCACCATAGTCTTCTATCATTTTATGCTTCATGTTATTGGTTAAACAAGGGTTTGCTAAGAGAAGACAGGCATACAATCCTCTTAGCTTAAAACCCTAGCTAGAGAAATGTCTGGGGACAAGGAGAGGTTTACACTCCCCAAGGAGGTGGTAGCTTCTCTAGCTCTTTCTTTGCATGACCCCATTAACCCAATTATTAAGAGCACTAGTCATTTATTATTGCATTGGAGAAATAAAATATTGCAATGTTGGGAAACATGAGTTTTGGTCATTTTTACTTCCTGCAAAGTCGATTGTATTCCTTGTGCCTTGGGCACCTCACAACCACTAGGGCTGGCCCATTAGGGCCGCAGAAAACCTCTAATTCCATTTTTCTTGAATAACTCTCTTACTCAACCATTGGACTTTGCTCAAAGTTTGCACACTTAATCTCCTTAGTCTAGCACACTTCTAGCAAAGTTTGAGGGGTTTTCGCTGGCTGATTTCTTTCTGTCAGAATACATTGAACGTTACGTACCCATAAGGTTGATATAATTCTGTCAAGTATTAAGTAAGCTATGTTTCTATCTTTTATGCCAGAATATCATTTCATCTTGAGCTTAACTAGTCATTAACTAGTCTTTCTCTTGTATCTTTTACTTGATTTCTAGAATTTATTGAGCGCCTATAGTACCATATTATTGTTGATATATAATCAAGTATCTTATTGTAGGGGACAATGTTTAACCTCACCATCCAACTAACATACATGATTGCAGCGGTTTTTCTCAGGTCTCAGAAGGTATTACACCTATGTTGCGTGAAACTTCCCCTTTGTTTGGAGTCCAACGTATTAATCGAATCCAGGACGCAGACGGGTTCTGAACGCGACACTGCACTGCACGACGCTTCCCTTTCTCGAAACATCAGACGCAGACGTCCGGCCGAGTATTGGGCCGTGACGCTGGCCAGACGGCCGTGTTTTTACACAAAGGAAACTTTGGTAAATAAAGGGGTCGTGGGCCCCCAAACTTCCAGTTAATGTTAGTTAATGCCTTTTTGGCCTTCTCTAATTAGAATGAAGATGATTTTATGTGTTTTGTTTAATTAAAAGAACTTCTAGATGCAAACCAAAACCCTAAATCTCCTTCATTTGCTATAAGAAACCACTGGCTTCACTCATTCCTCACACTTTCATTAGCAAGAGGAGCTCTCCACAACAACAAGAAGGAGATTGTGTGTGGTTTTAGTGAGCAGATTTCTCCTCTATTTGGTGAGTAGATTTATTCTATGTTTGCTTATCAAGTTAGCGCTTTTTTTCTCTTGGTTTCATACACTTCAATTTTATGATAAGCCTTCTAGTGATGGTGATTAAATGGTTGATGAATTTTGAGTTTAGCTTGTCGTTGTTATAAATTGTTAGCTACAACCATTAGGGATACAAAAAAAAACCTAACCAAACTCTTCAATAACTCATAATTTAACCATTGAAAAGTTTGTTTAAGTATTGAATCTGAAAATGGTTAGTTTTCATGGTTAGATTGGCTGTTACAACAACCGATCTAACCATGAAAACTAATTTTCTGTTTTGTTTGGTGAACAAAGTTTCATTTTCTTCTTTTCTTTGCAGATCTATGGCTTCTCAATGTGTCGCTTTCATCTAATCCTAGAGTCACGCTAAGAAAGCAGCAACAGGAATACTATCCTCTTGGAGGCATGTTACTAAGGTCAAGGCTATGCGTGCTGGTGGAGGTTCATGGGAATGGAACCTAATTTATGCAAGAAGGGTAAGAACTTCAAGGGTTCTTACACAAGAGTCAAGGCTCACATTTTGCATGAAGGGAAGTGTATTGAAGGTTGTCCACATACCATTGATCTGCAGGTGAGGGATAGATTCCAAAAAGAGCATGATGATGCCCAAAAAGTGAAGGATAAAAGAGCAAAGATTGCTATGCATGACAGTAGCAAGCATCCTCCTTCCTTCCTTGGGTGCAGAGCCAAGGATTAATCTACTTCAAGCAGGGAAGAGGAGGGCGATAGAGGTGGAAAAGGAGATAGTCAAAGGTCCTGGAGGACGAGCTGCAGCTTAAGAAAGCAGATTGATGAAGATGTTCAACAACACAAAGAGAGAAGAACAGAGTCAAGAGTGGGTAATGGCCATATTTGCATGTGGCATCCCATTTAATGTGGTTCGTCCCCCTATTGGAAGGATATGGTGAAGGCAATTAATGAGGCTCTTCAAGGTTTCAAGGGGCCAAACCATGAAAAGCTCAGAACAGTGTTGCTGCAGAAGAGAGGTCATTGATTCATGATATTCTCAAACCATTTCGCAACTCATGGACCAACTCCCCGTGGGTTTCCATTGTTTCTGATGGATGGACTGATACAAATCGGAGGCCCTTGATTAATGTTATTGCATCATCACCAAAAGGAGCGATGTTCTTGAGAGCATAAGATTGTTCTAGCGAGGTAAAAGACAACAAATTCATTAACATATTTTAATTCTCAAGGACATAACCAGTAGGAAGAAATGTGGTGCAAGTTATCACGGATAATGCACTGGTTTGCAAAGCTTCATGGTTGATTGTTGAGAGCAGATATAATCATATTTTTTGGAACCCTTGCATTGTCCATAATTTAAATCTCATTTTAGAAGAGAGATTGAGGCAAAACTGAATGGATTAAGAGCCTGTGGCGCTAGGAGATCATACCTTATCACCAACTTCACTCACCTCAGCCTCGTGCAATGTATCGGTGAATACTCCAAATTGAGTTGCTCAAAGTTGCCTAGGACAAGATATTCTCAAACTTCATCATGTTGCTTCTGTTGAGGCCAAAAGTGCATTGATGAGTATGGTGGGTGGGTGTGATACATGGATTGAGTGAGACAACATTCAGAGAGAGGGCAAGATGGTGTGGAGGGTGTTGGATTGATGAGGGATTGGTGGGAGCATGTAGAATTTTGCTCAAGTTTATTTCAATCGACATTTGTCGTAGGGACACGCATGCACTATCCCTCGAGAGATTTATGACATGGATACCATGGTTGAGAAAAAACGTGGAAATTATTACACATGAGGCTCCCACTCTGTTTTTTGTCGGGGTTGACTTTGTTGAGCATGTGACCATCATTGTTACTAGGTGGAATGGATTTAACACTCCATTGCACACTTTGGCACATGATCTAAATCCCAAATTTTATAATGAGGATTTCATTGCTCAAGCAATGGGAAGAGGAAGACCCCACATAAGGACAAGGAGATGGCCATAGGAGTGAAAACAACCTTCCATAGGTTGTTTCCATCTTCTCAACAAACATATGTGAGGGAGGAATTTGCTTGTTTTTTCTACTGGATTAGAGGATTTTGTAGACATGTCATCTTTGGAGGAGAAAAGAACCATGGACCTGATTAAATGGTGGACTTGTCATAGGGTAAATGGTGTATATTTGCAAAACCATCTGTATTCTATCACAAGTGGCAAGCCTTTTCCATCACTGCATTGGAGCACCTATGGTTTCATTCATTCATGAAGAGCAACAGGTTGGGATCGCAGAAGGCAGAGGATCTTGTATATGTGCATTCAAACCTTCACTTTGTGTATCGCAAGGGTGAATAATATACAAGCAGACCTCATAAAGAGTGGGATGTAGATGCAGAAAAACCTCAATTTAGAGCTTCTCCTCTCTTTCTACCTTGGATATTGATGATGATGCAAGTGGAAGGAATTAGTTGTCTCTTCTTCCCATCGAGGCTCTAGTTTTGTTGAACATGCATCATGTTCTACTTTTAATGATGAGGATGAGGATCAAAAGATGATTATTGATATGTAATTGTAGATGCCTTTAGCTCATGTTTTTTTCATTCAGCACATACAGCCTCATTTATAAAGGCTGATTTTGAATGTAAAGCCTCATCTATAAAGGCTAATTTTTGATTTTGCTACTTGCATCATGTAATGAATGATATTCATCATCTATGGAGTTAATATGGACATGGTTTTCCTCTAAAATGTCATTTATGTGTATCATTATGTTCTCTTGCAATATAATGTTTTATTTTTTAAAACTATATATATATATATATATATATATATATATATTTTTTTTTTTAAATTTTTTATATAATGGCTTCCATCCCCCGACGTTTCCATTTTTTGAGGGCCTGTTTCGTATCGTACCTATTTCGGAAACTTCGTATCGTTTCCCCGTTTCGTGCAACTTAGTATTACACCATTTACAGATTATTCAACATACTTGGCAACCCTTGGACCTTCCCAAGACTTCATTCCACACATTTCACTCCACTTAGATTTGACGTTTAGGGGCTCCACTTCCATCTCTATCCATCTCCATCTCATTCCCCCTAGGGTCGCCGAGATCGCCTCCCTAGAGTGACCTAGTCACCCTTGAAGTGCGGGACCTAAATCGAGGTGTCATTGGGTGTAGGATTCTCAAGTTGTAGCACTTGCTTTGTGGTTGGGTTGGACTTTGCCCAACCTACAACTTGCGCTATAACAAAGCAGACTGCAATTGTTGTGATCCAATCCTAAGGGAGAAATCTCTTTTCTTCCAACTATTGTTCCCAACAAATTACCGTCGTTACAATTTTTCATTTCAGCATGCTATAGGGAGGGTTCCTTGCTGGTTTCTCTACTGTTTTAATATGTGTCATGCCACAAAAGGCCTGTGATTGCTTATGTTATAAATCCCTGTTGGATGCCAGCAAAAGGATGAAAGCTGTATGAATTATCCGCATCGAATCCTTCCTCAATTTAGGAGTTTACTATATTATATGTAGCATGTTTGACTCTGATTATTTAATATTCTTATGCATTGTTTCTATGATTGATTTACAGTTGAAATGAAGTTTGATATCAATACATGCATTTCATGAGCCATAGATGGTCCATTCGAGGATAGCAATTAGGGAATGGTAAATTATTGAGCTTGATTTAATATGCAGATTAGTAATTTAATTTCTTCAACACTTTGATTCCAGCATAATACATTTCAACAAAACAGAATCATAACTGAATAGCAGTAACCATGTATATCCACAAGCATGCACATCAACAACACATATACCCTGGGAAACCCTATACAGGGAGAAAAACCCCAGCAAACAATCTTCCTTTATTGCAAATAATATGTAAGATCAATTACAATAATCCACCATGAAAATACCTGACTATTAGACTAACAAACAACACGACTTTACTGACTTTTACCGCTGATATAAACAACCCTATTTGCTGACTTTTATTGCTGATATGGACAACCCTGTTCGCTGTCCTTTATTGCTGATATAGACAGCACTGTTCGCTGTCCTTTACAGCTGATATACACAACAATACACACTGTCTCTTACTGCTGATATAGACAACACTATTTGCTGTCCTTTACTGCCCTGTCTCCTTCACTTAAATTAGAAGGAGCATGCATGTCTTTTGCCACTAGACTCAACTCGAATTAGTAACTTGACTTGACTAAACTTTGCATGCCAACTCGCCCTTGAGACTTGGCTTATGCATGGCATGCCAACCCAACATGCAACTCGATATACAACTAGACATGAATGCAACTCCGACATGCATGCAACTTGACATGCATGCATGCAACTCGACATGCAATATGCATGCATGCAACATGCAACTCGACTTGTTAACTTGACTTTGACCACTCAAACTAGACATACAATTTGTCTTTTACAACTTGAGTTTGACAACTCAGACTAAACATGCAATTTGACTTTTACAACTGAGTTAGGCAACTCAAATTTCTTTTCATGGTGGATAAAGTTACACGTGCCAACGTACTAGATTATTACATTTA
>SNQJ01S0153407.1:7730-22767 GCA_010110895.2 Picea sitchensis | reverse complement strand
AAATATGTAACAGGCTTGTGCTAACATCTCCAGAATAAACTCAATGTATTTTTGGGAGCAAGGATATAAGAACAAGGTAATAAACATATCAATCGAGTGACCTTGTAATGATTAATGTTTACACTAAAAGAAAATTTAATGTGAAGCATTCAGATAATACATTACTTAACATCAAAGCATAAATCAATGATACTAAAATGAAATAACGATCACATGTGTCACATACGAACAACAAATCATAGACAGAATTTAAAATGCTGAATAAAATGAAACATTATATGCTATTGAGGATAACGTTGTGTAACATATTAATATTCCATAATATAAGAGGCAAAACATAAATGGAATAGTGTCACACTGGTCTAAAGCCGAAATGTGAACAAATTGTCGATTCAGTTATGAGAATTACATGTCCATAATCTGTTCGAGAAAAGATGTCTTTCACTAAAAAAGTGAATAGTATTTAAAGTAACCTAGGATCCACATACTCATATCTCACATGATAGAGTTGAATCTCCCAAAATCAAGTAATATTACAAAAATAGTGGATTGAAAACACTCATAATAGAGTTGGTTTATTCAAAAATGAAATCAAAGTTTTTATAAAACATAAATAAGGAGAAACTACTAATCATTTAGGTGTATAGTTGAAAATATTTCCTCCAAATAATCAACAGCAGAATGTCTCATTTCCCGAGAAAATCAAAACCAATTTGATAAATTAGAAAAACAATTACTAATAACTATTTCTTATTAAAAGAGACTTGGCTACAGAATTGAAGATTTTGTAGCCAGACTTAATTTTAGTAAATGAAATCAAACTTCAAATCTATTTATTTCGAATTAGATAAAAATAAATAAAATGAAAGGATAGTAAAATTGTTTTACCATTAAAAGTTAACTAACGAGGGGTCGAACAATTCAGAGTTTATTATTGCCTTGACACTGGTCACATTCTTAATGACTATGTTTCCATATCTCTTGATGTGTTTAGTCTCCCTCTCTGTATGCACCTTGAGATCAAGGTTTTCTTGCTTCAACAAATCATTATGAGTAGTAAAAGTTTTAATTCATTCCTGTCAGACAGGAATGTCGGTATAGTAAGTAATGCTCAACCCAATCGAAACAACCATCATAGTGTACATGGGATATGGTAGGTCGATGTAGGACACAATCAACCAAGGGTTCTTTAGTCTTACCTGTCGTGTGCTTCAGATCTTGCCTAATACCGGAGAATTCTTATTTACCTTTAAGGCATGGTGGTAAATTTGTCACGAAATCATAAGGTTCAGTATGAATGATAGCCTCCCTCCTGGAACCCTGAATTTCTAGATCTTCCCGAACTAGAAAATCATCTATCTCAGGATCTGAACCCTCATCGATCTTGATTAGATCGATCGATCTCAGATGATTATCGTTTCAGTTCCTTATTTTCCTAGAGATTAGGCGACGCACTTTCTTGTTCTTGAAACCCAAATCTATGCACTATTGTTTTGTTCCTTTACAAAGTATCTTGGCATCTGACTTAACATTAACATTCAATCTAGCATCATTCACAGGCATGAGAGGATCATTTCCCTTCAATTCATCAGTCTCTTTCTTTGGAAATATTGCAAGTGAAAACTTACATGGTGATCCTTTGTCTAGAGGGGTTTTATCAGTAAACTCTGGTTCATTAATTGAATTACCGAACTGGTCTTCAACCACTGGCTTGTCTAAGTTAGGTTTTGTTGTTAAAAGAGGGTTTTATGTAGGATGAGCCTGGTCGAAACCATTCCTCATCAAAATTCTCTATCAACTATCACCTATGGTCGACAGATGATATATCAACAAGATTTTAACCAGTCCATGGTGGGAAAAGCTCAAATTGACACCATGTCACTTGTAACTCTTGGAAATCTTATAGAGACTCATCAATAAGTAAAATGGCATATCTAAATCGAAACCTATGAAATTCATGAGAAAACGAATATGGTAGAGAAATACCAGTCCGTATCGACCTTCGCAAGTAAAAAATTGTTTCAGAATTAACAATAAACTATGCCATCTAGGTTTTAACAGGGCGATAGGAATACCTTTTACACAACAGTTAGGTTTTTGAAAGGTCATTAAAAAATTCCACGAGACTTATTCTATCTTGGTGTTTTTAAACAATCTATCGCCCTTTGATGGGAGCCATGTTGCTTTGCTAACAAAATATTATGTCAATTCAAATTGTATGTCTCTTATCTTAGCTCTGAACTCGTTAAAGGTTCATGCGAAGGCTTCTTCTACCTGAAGATTATAACCCTCAAATTTCTTAAGGAATATATCCCAGCCATGTTTCTTTAGGTCCTCAATTGCATCGTCATGGGAAACTAAGGCTTGGAACCCATTTGGCTCTATTCGAACAACAACTGCCATGACCGTTGTAACCAAAATTCAACATAGATTACTCAAAATAGTCTTAGGTTCCAATCATGCAAGCAACATAAACAAGTCCAAATGGAGAGTGCAAACATGAAAATAGCCAAACCTGTGGGTTATCATAACTTGGATAATGGGAACGAAAACCAAAGGGTTCATTGTATTCCTTAACATCTCTTGTGATAAGTGCCAAAACTATAGAGTACCAAACCCTATGTAGATAATGAATATCTTTATTAATGTTTTGAGCCAGCCAGGTAAGGTGAAAATGGCAGTACAACAGTTTTGTACTCATTGGTATGAGTGTTGTTACGACCATTGAAAAAAAATATATCAAATAATTAACCAAAGTTCTTCATGAATCAAAGAAATTCGATAATGAAATATCAAACCATTGAAACAATAATAATCATATTAACATAAAAAAAAATGGATCCAACAACCATTTCATAAGATTTGCATTTTAAATAAATATGGGTGGCCTTTAAAAAGATGTTTCTAAGGCACAAAAAATTATAACACCAAGCTAAGTTTTATGTTTAATTCATTCTTGCAGACATGAATTAAAATTAAAACAAACGAAAAATGAAAACAATAAGAAATTAATAAGGAAATCTTTTAATCCATCATTCATTTTGAAACTCTCAAAAATGTTTACAAAATTGAGGTGATGGCAGCTACAGAAAAATGTAATTTCTTCCGATCGTGTTAAATATTAAAATCATGTGTGGCTGCCAACAATGGATACATACTGGACGAAGCAGTTATCTCTGCATCACCAGAAAATCCATGTTAGGGTGAATCAGAAAGAATGAATTTTTAAGAAACAGTTGACAGCAGCTCAAGAATCCTGATCTAAACTCAGAAAATAATGCAGTCTAGCATCAGATGTGTTTCTGTCAAAAATACAATATGGTATCAAATCTAGATTACCTGCAAAACGATGTTTAGGAAATTGACTCTGATACTTTTGACAAGGCCACTGCTGCCAACATGCATCCATAGCCTCAATAGGGATGTCATTTAACCCACTCTAACACCTCTGTCCTATCCAAGAGTCATCCATTCATGATAAAGAACATCTTTACTTTTGACCAATTCAATAGGACATACCTGAAAATATTCTTAATGTCGTCATTGCTTCGCTGCTAGCAGGCCTGTTCAATACCCAACGAAGTTGACTTGGCATCATGCATGCATTTACCCACTACCAGGAGACCGATTCAGTGTCTCGGTGGGTTTACAGACACTTCCCACACCTTACAGTGCTTTCAATTCTCTAGAATTTTTTTACAAATTTACAGAAACTTTATGATATTCAAGAGAGTGGGGTGATGCTAAAAATATCAGATTTTGCTAACAAAACTTGATCTTTTACAACTTATTTTTTTGTTTGACAACCTTCATCATGATCTAAACACTTATATTTCTGTTAAGAAACCATCTCAAGGACAGGAAGGTATAATCGAGTTGTTTTCCTTAAAACAGGGACAACGTTAAGAGTTTTTTATTAATGGTAATCGTGTCTTCTCATAATTTTAGAGAGAAACCAGGAACACAGTTTTGAACAGAAATTTACTTTTTCTTATATGAGTTTTAGCATTTATAGCATTGATTCTTTGAGGAGTCATCAACTGCTGCTCATGGATGAAAATTTTTATTTCCCTTCCACAAATGAAATGGTGACTCAGACATCATTGTTTGAAAATAAATCAAAATCAAGCAAAATCAAAAGAAGCAAAATCAAAAAACAGAAAAGAAAATTAAAAATAAATAATATGTACAAAAGGTGGATATGAAATCATTAGGTGAAATACCTTTTGAGAGACTAGCCATTCACTAGGAAAGTGTCTGGTTGTCCCTCCAAATTATGCAGAAAGAAAGAGCTGGGACCCAATTTTTCAGAAATTACAAATGGTCCCAACCACACATTCTGGAACTTGGTGTGTTCCCCTTTTCCCTCATGAGATTTTTCCCACTTAAGAACCAAGTCTCCGACATTGAAATTCCTATCTAAAGAAGAATTTGAATCAAACCATGTTTTTACAATTTGTTGATGTTGATCCAGTTTTTGCTTTGCTTGTGTTCTCACTTCCTCTAGTTTCAATAAGCCATTTATTCGATTTTCTAGAGGAGGGAACTCCTCTTCTTGAACTTTATGCGACAATTGCAGTGAGGGAAGTAAAACATGTGGAGGGAGAACTGATTCTCTTTCATAGAGGAGAAAGAAATGGGAATTATCGACAGAGGCTTTTGGGGTTACCCTATCAACCAAAAGTGCATTATATAGTGCATTGTGCCAATTTTTGTCATTTTCTAAAATTGTCCTTTTAATAATCTTGATTAATTTTTTATTCATTGATTCTAATAGGTCATTTCCTTGATGGTAGTAGCTTGCAGAATACTTCAATTTAATCCCTCTTTCCAAAGTGAAAACGTTCATATCAAGAGATGAAAACTAAGAGGCGTTATCAAAGACCAAACATTCGGGAATGTCAAATCGAGCGATGATATGAGAGTTAAGGAATAATACTACCTGATTTGTGTTCACCACTTTCAAAGGTACATCCTCGTACCATATAGTAAAATAATATATTGTCGTAAGGATATACTTGTGTTTTTGCGAAGAAGAAGGATTAATTGGTCCTATGATGTCAAGGCCCCATTGTTGAAAATGAGAATCTATAATAACAGGATGCAAAGGGAGTGCTACCTTTTTCACCCGTCCTGCAACCTTTTGGCAGATTATGCATTTATGACACAGTGCATGGATGCCTTTAAACAAAGTGGGCCAATAGTACCCAACTCTTATCACTTTGTGAGCAGTGGTATCTCCACCAAAGTGAACACCGAATTCACCTGCATGAAGTTCAGATAACACTTTCTCCGACTTTTCCTTTTCCAAACAATGCATAAGAACACCATCAAAGTTGTTTCCAAATAATACATCATTGATTAACTGGAAAGATGCAGATTTTAGCCTAAGTGATCTTTTGATTTTAGGATCAAGATTACGGGGATCAGATCCATGTGTCAAATAAAATTTAATTTTCACATACCAAGAATTGACAGTAACTTGTGCGCAACTAATTTGTTTTTCGTTATGCTGATTTACAGTTAAGGTGTTGAATTGACTTTCCTATTCTTCAACTGAATCAGCCACTAGTTTACATAGGCCTTGACCTCTAACAATATGTACAGGGGTTATTTTGAGTTCATGTTCCTCTAATGATGTCATCCAATTTGCCCTTTTCTCACCCAGTTCTTTTTGTACTAACAGGTTTCTTACAGCTGGGTAAGGAACAAAAACCTTTGTTCTGGATTTCAGCAGGTATGACCGAAAGTGTTTCACTGCTTTAAAAACAGCATATGCATGTTGATCCACTGTTGGGCAGTTAAGCTCTGCTCCTTTGAAAGTTGAGCTCATGAAGGAAATAGGCATCTCATTGCTTTCAACATTTTTCTATGTCAACACAGCAGCATAAGATCCATCAAAAGAAAAGGTATAAAGAGTGAAATCCTGAGAAAAATCAAGACTCATCAAGGAACGGGCTTCTATTATTAGTGTTCTAATTAAATTGAAGGCCTGACTTTCTTGTAGTCCCCAATGATATAAAACATCCTTTTTTATTAAATTTTGTAAGGGTCTTACCATTTACGAGAAACTTGGGACAAATCTTCTGACAAAATTAATCTTGCCCAAAAAGCATTGCATGGCTTTTTTGGAAGGAGGGGGGAGCTTAGCAATAGCTTGAGTTCTTTCAGGGTCAATAATAATTATGTCTTTAGATACTATAAGCCCGAGCAATTTACCTTTCTCTACTACAAAGACCGATTTCTTAGGGTTGAGGGATATGAAAAACTTGCGACATCGTTCCAAGACAACCCTGAGGTGAGACAAGTGATCTTTCTTGTTTTTAGAGAATATGGTGACATCATCAAGATAGACCACGACTGATTGTTAATGAGGCCACAAAAAGAAATATCCATTTATCTCTGGAAAGTGGCGTCGACATTTATTAGTCCAAAAGGCATTTTCCTATAGGCATAAGTGCCCCATGGGGTGTGAAAGGTGGTTTTAAGCTGATCTGAGGGAGACATGAGGACCTAGTTGTATCCTAAAAATACATCTAGTAAAGATAGTCTTTTCGAACCAGACACTTGTTGTAGAATTTGTTCCATTGGAGGAACATGGTAGTTATCTTTATCAAATGCTCGGTTCAAGTTTTGAAAATCGACACAAAGTCGAATTTCACCACTTTTCTTCCTTACAGGGACTAGATTAGACACCCATTGCATGTTCCTTACCAGGAAAATTATCTTTGCAGTTAGCAATTTGTTCAGTTCCTTTTTAATAGTGGGTTCAAATTTAGGGTGCATCTTCCTCAATTTATTTTGAGAAGGCTGTGTCAGGGGTTTCATGGGGATGACATGTTGTATGATATTTGGGGTCGAATGTTTTCAAGTCATCATACGTCTAGGAAAAAACGTCTTTAAATTATTTAAACAATTTTATAAAAGAAGATCATTCGTTCTCAGAATAACCTGTTCATGGATTAATATTTTAAGGATTGTCCTTTGTTCCTAAATTAACCATTTCATAAATCAAAGAAGAACTATTTGTTTTTCAATTTACCGTCCCTCTAAATTTATCATGCAAGTCATAAAATTTCTCTAGTCTTACAACGGATCGATTCAGGAGATCTAGGATCTGATATTACCATGAAGTTATAGAGGTTTTCATCACGAGTGTCTGCATCAATGACTGCAACTTTGAAGGTGTCTTCCACGTGCAGAAAGTTGATGATTTGTTGGTCATCATCGAATACTCTCCACTTTGTGATGTTATCCAAGATCGGTGACCTGAATAACAATTCAATTGAAAATCCATTAGGGGAAATACCTTCAGTGGGCAACAGTTTAGAAGAAACATTGGCCAATAAATCATCTTCTAAATTACTTAATCTAGGAATGGAATTTATGTTAAATGCTGAAAAATTTTGCATCAAACTCCATACCTCGGTTTTGTAGATTTTCATATGTGGTGATAAGCAATGTATGGCATTTCTTACCTGCTTAACCACGATTTATGAATCACCAAATACCAACAAATTTTTCACTTCCAGTTCCAAATCTTTCCTAAGTCCTTGTAGAAGTGCTCTGTACTCAACGGTGTTATTAGTGCCATCAAACTCTAGCCTGCAAGAAATAAAAGTTTATTACCTGCAATATCGATGAGCACACAACTTGCACCTACTCCTTCTTGGGATTTGGATCCATCACAGTACAACGACCAGATTTGGGCTTCGTCAGCAGTATTTGGCATACTTAGAAAAGTTGATGTCTAAGTATAGGTCATAACTTCCGATTGTTGCCTAGGATCAGTAATAGGAGAAATTTCGGTCATGAAATTACCAAAGAAGGTATTCATTCCTTGAATTTCAAATGAATTAGCATATGCAGTGAAAGGTTCATTTGCATCATTTAGATCCATCATGGTATGCTTAAGATAACATTCTATGTTTATCATGATTTTGTTGGGCTGTCCATTTTCAGGTAGCCACAAATGAGACCAATATGTGGCCAAGTAACCATGCAGTTTCTCTGACCAGTACCTACTTAAAAACAAACCGTAAACTTCAAGGACATCAACAATGATAATTTCAATTATTTGATGAACCTTAGGATTGAAAGATAATCTAACCAGAACATTCTTAAGCTCACCAATTATCTTAACGTTTGTTCGATCTAGATGAATGATCTTGAGATCAGAAGGTTTAACTTTTGCATTAATTTTTTGGCAAACAGATAGAGGCATCACGTTTGATGATGCATCATAATCGACCATGCAATTATGTACATTCCTATTAAAACTTTCGAAGGTTAACCAAGAATGTGAGACATTCTTTCGAGTGTTAACAACATAATTCTGTTGATTTTTAGTTGTTGTCCCTAAAACAATTTTATCTACATTTGCTACAGTTTTTCCTGCTAAATCCCTTTTATCTGGAAGTTCAGATGTCGTTTTAGTTGGGATTTCTCTGGCTATATTTGAGCCAATTTCTGTTGATTTCTTGCTGCTAGGATCGTTGTTTTTATTGTTTTCAGTGATATTTTTAAGCATTTTCTGCAATAAAAGGGGAAATTTCAGTAGCTTGAAAACAAAAATATTATCTCTAAGTTTTTTTAGATGTTCACTCAAATAGTATTATAAAACTGGGGCTGCTAAGATTTGTTTGCTTTCATCTTGCTTTGACTGTTTTGGAAACACGTTTTTATTCACTTCAGAAGGGGGTTTGTTTTGTGTTTTTCTCCTTGTGTTGTAGGGGTGAACAGTTTTGAAATTTTCTTGGAAGATAATGTCTGAGAAGTGACCGAAGTCATTGGGAGATGATTCCTCTTCTTCAGGTTCTTCTTCTTCAATTACATCTTCATAATTTTTTGGAGGGGAAGAGTTATCATGTGGTTCTAAGATGTTTTGCAAAGCATACTGTAAACTTTCGAAATTTAGACCTTCAATGGTCGGGTTTGGCCGATTGGGAGGAAAAGGTTTTCTGAAAGGAGGTTTAAAAATTCCTTTAGTTGTTGATTCCTCCCCAGCTAATCTCTTCAAGTCAACGACTTGATTGGACAGTTTTTGGAAAGCTTTCTTCAAGATTTCTAAGTCTAAATTTTCCGATTGATTTTTAGTTTGAAGAGGCCTAGTAAGGATATCTGTTTTCTTTTTAGAGGATGAAGTTGTTTCAACTTCACTACTAATATTATCTTTCAGGCTCAAAATATCCTTTTCAATATGGTTGGCCTTCTCAAAGGCTTCAAGCAACGTGTTCTCTTTAGACCTTTTGACCCATATGGCTATATTATTGTGCAAGGATTTAACATAATATGCAATGATTAAACTTTCAACGACCATTGAATTTGCAAGGATTTTATTCTTTAAAGTAAGAAATATTTGGTTAAAATCTTTCAATTTTTCCCTAGGATTCATCTTTAAGCTAGAAAGTTCCATAATCAAGACTTCTGTATATTTATCATCTCCGAATTTTTCTAAGAAACAAGTTTCAAATTTGTCCCAAGAGACAATGGTTTGGGGTTGTTGAGCGAAATACCATGTGGAGGCATTTCCCTCAAAAGTATAAGGGAATAATTTGCATACTACATCCTCATGTTCAACACTCCGGAGTCTAATGGACAACATAATTTTTTTGATATGATCCTCAGCAGACTGCTTTGAGTCTGGATCAAATTTGGGCAACCATTTCTTCGGATGTTTCGGTAATGGGTGTTGGGGTCCAGGTACATCCATGGCATCTTGATCGAGCCATGGTCAGGCATGATTTTTTTGATTTTCCATGGGAGTTGGTGGTGTAGAAGGTTGAGATGGTTCCGATGAAGAACTGCATTCATCTGAAGATTCTCCTCCTGAAGAGGATGGAGATGAACCATGTGGGGAAGGTGGGATACCAGATCCTCCAGCTCCAAGGGTAGGTGTTTCGATAAGATTGGTAGTATTATCACCTAAGGTATTTTGGAGTAGACAAGTGCCTTGAAGTTGTTCTCGAATATTTGAGAAATCTAGGGGTTGATTACGTGGCCTACCAGGTTGTCTGATACAAGATAAGGCACTATGTGTTCTTATTAGTGTCTGATGAACAATTTCTTGGATGTCGGCCCCTTGAGGAATTGGTGTCACTGGTTCAACGGGAATCTCAGGGTTATCATTTGAAGTAATTTTTTTTTCAAGTGTAACATTGTTGTCTGAGTGACTACGTGTTACAATAGGGGAGCGAGTGTGGGGGGGAGGGGTCTTGCGACCTCCACGTGCCATCAATTGAATTCAGGTCCTCCTTCTAGCACCATTTGTTGACGGGCGTAAGTGACACACCTTCAACTGGAAGGATAGATCTGTACCAGGGTTGTCTAATTAACCCAAGCCCTTTGGTGTGACCTATCCTGATGGGTTTAATGGCTCCGTTAGCCAACTAGGGTCCTAAAATAATGAAAGAAAATAAACTACTCTAAAGCTATAACTACGATACTATGTACACAAATCTAATTATTTACAAATGCTAAACAGAAACATAAATATGAACATGTGATTATGAACATGATATTTACAATTTGCAAGCTTTGGTGGATGTCTTGTGAAATCAATGTTTTTGTAACTGTTTACGAAGTAGATAAAGAAAGAACATATTTTTATATTTTCTGTTTTATAATTTAAAATCTAAGAACTCAAAAAATTATTAATAAAGGATAATCTGAAACAAGAACAGAATAATAGTCAGAGCCAATTTAAACTGTCTTATTTCAGTAATAAATAAACTAATAGCAGAAATGGAATGTGAATAAAACTAACCTGAGATTAGTCTCATACTGTGTCTATATCCCTATGCAATCCAAACTTCCAGCTATATTGCCTGTAAGAGAAATCTGTAACAGACTTGTCCTCACATCTCCAAAATAAACTCAACGTATTTTTGGGAGCAAAGATATAAGAACAGAGTAATAAACATATAAATCTAGCGACCTTGTAATGATGAATGTTTACAGTAAAAGAAATTTTAATGTGAAGAATTCATATAATACATCACTTAACATCAAAGCATAAATCAATGATACTAAAATAAAATAACGATCACAGGTGTCAGATACGAACAACAAATCATAGACAGAAAGTAAAATGCAAAATAAAATGAAACATTATATGCTATTGAGGCTAAAGTTGTGTAACATTTTAATATTCCATAATATAAGAGGCAAAAAATAAATGGAAGAGTGTCACACTGGTCTAAAGCTGAAACGTGAACAACTTGTCCATTTAGTTCTGAGAATTACATGTCCATAATCTGTTCAAGAAAAGATGTCTTTCACTAACAAAGTGAACAGTATTTAAAGTAACCTGGGATCCACATACTCATATCTCACAGGATAGAGTTGAATCTCCCAAAATCAAGTAATATTACAAAAATAGTAGACTGAAACCATTCATAACAGAGTTGGTTTATTCAAAAATTAAATCAAAGTTTTTATAAAACATAAAGAAGGAGAAACTACTAATCATTTAGGCGTATAATTGAAAATATTTTCTCCAAATAATCAGCAGCAGAATCTCCCATTTCCTGAGAAAAGGAAAACCAATTTGATAAATTAGAAAAACAATTACTCATAACTAATTTTTATCAAACTTCAAATCTATTTATTTCGAATTAGATAACAGAAATAAAATGAAAGGATAATTAAATTGTTTTACCATTAAAAGTTAATTAAATAGGGGTCGAACAATTTAGAGTTTATTATTGCCTTGACACTAGTCGCATTCTTAATGACTATGTTTCCAGATCTCTTGATACGTTTAGTCTCCCTCTCTGCATGCACCTTGAGATCAAGGTTTTCTTGCTTCAGCAAATCATTTTGAGAAGTTAGATTTTTAATTAGGGCCTATAAGAGAGGAATGTCGGTATAGTAATGCTCAACCCAATCAAAATAGCCATCACATTGTACACGGGAGATGGAAGGTCGATGAAGGACAAAATCAACCAAGGGTGCTTAAGTATTCCCTGTTGTTTGTTTCAGATCTTGCCTAATACCGGAGAATCCTTATTTACCTCGAAGGCATGGTGGTAAATTTGTCATGAAATCATAAGGTTCAGTATGAATGATAACCTCCCTCCTGGAACCCTGAATTTATGGATCTTCTCGAACTAGAAAATCCTTTATCTCAGGATCTGAACCCTCATCGATCTTGATCGGATCGATTGAGCTCATATGAGTATCGTTTTGGTTCCTTAGTTTCCTAGAGATTAGGCGACCCACTTTCTTTCTTTTGAAACCCAAATCTATGCACTGTTGTTTTGTTCCTTTACAAAGTTTCTCGACATCCGACCTAACATCAACGTTCAAGATAGCATCATTCATAGGCATGAGAGGATCATTTCCATTCAATTCATCTGTCACTTGCTCTAGAAATCTTGCAGGTGAAAACTTACACGGTGATCCTTTGTCTAGAGGGGTTTTATCAGTAAACTTTGGTCCATTAATTGAATTACCGAATTTTTCTTCAACCATTGACTTGTCTAATTTAGGGTTTGTTGTTAAAAGAGGGTTTGTTGTAGGATCAACCTGGAAGAAACCATTCATCATCAAAAATATCTCCCAACTATCACCTATGGTCAACAGATGATATATCAACAAGATTTTAACCAATCCATGGTGGGACAAGCTTGAATTGACACCCTATTGCTCGTAACACTTGGACATCTTATAAATACTCATCAATAAGTAAAATGGCATATCTAAATCGAAACCTATGAAATTCATGAGCAAACAGATATGGTAGAAAAAGACTAGTCTGTATCGACCTTTGCAAGTAACCAATTGTTTTACAATTAACAATAAACTATGCCATCTAGGTTTTAACAGGGCGATAGGAATACCTTTTACACAACAGTTGGTTTTTCGAGAGGTCATAAAAAAATTCCATGGGACTTCTTCTATCCTGGTGTTTTTAAACCATCTCTCGCCCTTTGATGGGAGCCTTGTTTCTTTTCTAACAAAATCTTCTGTCAATTCTAATTCTATGTCTCCTATCTTAGCTCTGAACCTGTCAAAGGTTCGTGTGGAGGCTTCTGCTACCTGAATATTATAACCCTCAAATTTCTTAAGGAATATATCCCAGCCATGATTCTTTAGGTCCGCAATCGCATCGTCATGGGAAAGTAAGGCCTGGCATCCGTTCAGCTCTATGTGAATGATGGGCGCCATGACCACTATAACCAGAATGCAATAGAGATTACTTGGAATAGGTTTAGGTTCCAATCATGTGAGCAACAGAACCAGGTCCGAATGGAGAGTGGAAACATGAAAATAGCAAAACCTATGGGTTATCATAACTTGGATAGTGGGAATGAAAAAGAGAGGGTTCATTGTATTCCTTACCATCTCTTATGATGAGTTCCAAAACTACAGATTACAAAACCCTAAGAAGATAATGAATAGCTTTATTAATTCTTTGAGCCATCCAGATAAGGAGAAAACGCAAGTATGGCAGGTATGTACTCATTGGTATGAATGTTGATACGACCATTGAATAAAAAGATATCAATTAATTAACCAAATTTCTTCATGAATCAAAGAAATTTGATAATGAACTATCAAACCATTGAAACAATAATAATCGTATTAACACAAAAAATGGATCCAGCAACCATTTCATAAGATTTACATTTTAATTAAATATGGGTGACCTTTAAAAAGATGTTTCTAAGGAACAAAAAATTCTAACACCAAGCTAGGTTTTATGTTGAATTCATGCTTGCGGTCATGAATTAAAAATAGAACAAACGAAAATGGAAACAATAAGAAATTAATAAGGAAAGCTTTTAATCCAACAATAATTTCGAAACTCTAAAAAATGTTTACAAAATTGAGGTGATGGTAGCTACAAAAAAATGTAATTTCTTTCGAACGTGTTAAATATCAAAATCATGTGTGGATGCCAACAATATCCTAAGATAATTAAACTCTAAATATTAACTAAAAGAAGAGTCTTAATCAAACTCCAAATGTAAATTAGTTAGGGGACACAATAAAAGAGAAATTGGGGAACTAAGGTACATCTAAGAGAATCTAGGAACAAATTGGGGAGTGTGAGGGAAAATGCATCAATAATTTAAATTAAAAAGGAGTTTACATGTGAAACTTGGGGAAAGGGTGACGTGTTGTGGGTGAATAATATTTAATTTAATTATTAAAAATTAGCTAATTGTGCATGAGATGAGTAGTGTCAAGGTGAAATTTCTTATAAAATGAATGGTGAGAATGAGGAAATTTATGCTTTTGCTAGATGAATGAAATGTTGGTGAAATTTATATTGACTAAGTTTACTTGTGTGAGTTGGGATTCAATCTTGTGAAAGAGGTGGAAGCCTCCCCTTGCAAGGGAAAGCTTGAGATATTGTTCTGAGTTTTTTTGTGTGTGACCCCTTTTCAACTCGGGGGCTAAGAGGGAAGAACAGTACCCCTAGCGTTGGTTGGGTATCTGTGAAGTCATTGGATAGCAGGAATAGTAGTCAAATTTTGCGCAAATATTTGGAGTGGGTGTTGCTCAAGTTCTCTTAATAAAAGATCAACCTCACCTGTAAACAAATTTTGGTCATGGTATTTAACATTTGTTATAAATTATAATATCTTGTACAATATAGTTTCAATGTTATACATAAATTGAATTCAGTGTGCATAATTGCGCACAAACGCTCATGATTAGTCCACAAAATAAAAATTCTGCAATTTGAAATATTCGTTAAACTTTTGATGAATTTATAGAGATCTCTTAAATAATTGTAATCTTAATAGATACCTTGTAGCTTATAGGTGTGATATAAACACTTTATTTTATTTTGTTCTTAAGCATTATGAATTATGATGTATTCCATTGGATATTTTGTATTTAGTTATAATATGTCAACAGTAAGTTGGGTGAAGAGATTAGTTCTGCTGGGAATAAATTTAGTATACTTTATGCCTGAAGAAAATAGATGTATATCAGAGTCACCCTTACTATTTTCCCTCTTACTATATTTTAATCGATTTAGAATGAGCGTCAAGCTCCAATGAATTTGAAGAAATATTAA
>SNQJ01S0153406.1:2082-22767 GCA_010110895.2 Picea sitchensis | reverse complement strand
TCTAGGGAAAGAGTAGTATTCTGTCACGTTTTGTTCCAGATCCAGGTGGATCTTGGGGAGATTGGTTAGTGTCCGCACCTACGAATTTATCCATAACAGTAGTTTCTAGAGGCATCGTTCTTATCCCTTGATGGATATAATATTATTTTATGGCCTAACCTTCATGTTTCCTCCACTCATGTATAGGTCCCTGAGACCTATACCCAACGCTCAAAATCCTAGTGGTAACTATATACCTAGTTAAAGGTAGCATATCCCCTCGACATGTCATTTTTGGTGGTTCAAAATGTCATTCTTGGCACCATAACCCTACAATATTCCTTTAGGGAATAACTGATCGAGATCTTGAGGACTAATATCCGGAAGGCTTGAATGTCGAGTGAGGAGGAGAGAAAACACACAAATCTGCCATCAAAATTAATCACAAGAACATTGATGAATTGAATACACCACAAAATTATGATAAAGAGAGAAGGAGTTGGAAAAGAATGAGTCCATTAAGAATAACCATTACATGCAATGGGGATTCGTTGGGGACCCAACAACCCTGATGCAGGAGCATCTCTCCACGTCAGCCAGCCAATCAGCCAACCACGCCAGCGAATTCAAATCACACGCTAAGAGAGAGGTGCAGTACTCATTAAAATCTAAATTGAATGTAATTTAATATTGTAAGCTGTTGAGCTGGGAAGACGTGCCTTTGTGCAGGCTGTAGATAAGATCGGCCATTAATGTTTGTATGGCTGAGATCTAGATCCGATTATGGACTAGACAGCCAATTCAATGTAATTGAATAGGGTAGATAGGTTGGAGGGAAGCATTCAAAGAGCACCCTCAGGTAAAAGAGATTTTCATATCTCATTTTGGAGTAGTGGAAGAGAGAATAGAGAATCTGCGTGTAGTGGCAGAAGAGAAGGAGCTGAGACCTTATTATAGGCCGTGCTCAGGAACACCTTGTAAATACAGGCATTTGCCATATTAATACAAAGAGCAGTTTTTCCTGCATTATTCTATGTTATGTGGGTGTCTGTGTGTGTGTTATTTTATATGTTGTGAATGTATGTATGTTAGGCATTTGCAGGAGTTCTTGATTTCCAAGGTTGAAGGTCTTTGAGGCTTCACACCAGGAGGGTGTGACAGAACGTTGCGGGTTCTGATAGCCATGCACAGGGGTTGCACTTCTGAACACTGCGGGTTCAGACAAAGACGTGTTGCGGCACAGGAACTGGAATCAACAACTCAGGGAAGACCTCAAGGTTATTGAACATATTGGAGGAAAGGCTGTGTGGGAGAAGACACAGTTGCAGACAGAATCTCTGAGGAGTTCTGTAGAGCTATGCCAGGTGGGCATTGAGCAGGTGCAAGGAGTGCACAGAGGAAGAATTTTGTTGTAAGTTCAGAAGAACCAGAATCACTAAGGATTCTGTGAAGCTCTGCCAGGTGGGCATTGAGCAAGTGCATAAGTGCACAGGAGGACAGAACTGTTGGAAGTTCTGAGAAAAGACACTCTGCCAGGTGGGCATTTGAGTTCATTGTGCAGATAGGCACAGGGAAGAGAAGAGAACTCTTTGAGTTCTGGAATTCAGGGAAGATTCCACTGAGGGATCTTCACAGGGTTGTTGAATACCCTGAAAGACTCAGAAATCAGGTTGCTTGAGCAGGAGATAGCCCAGAGGGCATTTCATATTCTCCATCTGTGGGAGAAAAGGAAGAAGGAAAAAAATCCCTTAGGGGTCTGAGTGGTTGAGAATCTCAGGAGGGCGAGTGCTTTGACACACAGAGTTGGGCTGCAAGGAGTGCAGAGGTGGAGGAACCCTTTGGAGAGTTCAAAGTTCCCAAAGCTTAGGAGGGACAACGTTTTTTTCGCGCGCAGCAGAACTCATAGTTGTGGAGTTCGCGGAGACAAAGCAAAGGTCGAGGCCTTTGAGGACTTGAAATTCTCCCAAGTCTAGGATGAAGCACAGGAAGCTCAGGAGAGCGTAGTAGCCGTCAGATCTGGGAGAAAAATCCTGTCAGTCGTCAGATTTGGCGAGAAGCGAGGAGGTTACGACTGGGATTTCAAGGTGCAAGCCCAGGAGATTGGGGGACTGTTGGATGTCCCCATAGATACCCGTCAGTCGTTGGATCGGGTGAAGGCGCGCAGAGTTTATCCTATCGAGGAGAACAGATCTGGGCCGTAAGATCTTGAGCAGATACCCGTCAACCGTCAGATTGGATAGGAGCTACACGAGGTTTACCTCCGTGGACAGGAGGCGGAAAAATCGCGACGAGGGTGTAGCCATCAGGATAGTAGTCATCGGGAAATTGGGATTCTTGAGGTGGAGAAAATCGAGGCACTTCAAGTCTTGAAACACCGGAGCAATCTAGACCGTCCATTAGCGGAGACACATGGCGGAGATTGATGCATCAGGAGTCGGGATATCGGCATTCCCGTGGACAGGAGATCGGGTAAGTCCACTTTGAAAACCTCGACACAAATCTGAGCCGTCTGTTTGGGGAGACAGGTGTCATAATCTAAAGAGAGTCGGGATATTCGACATCGAGAGATTAGAGTTCCTAAGGTCGTGGAAGTTGGGACATCAGAAGTCTCGAAATCCCAGAGAAATTGGGACCGTCCATTTGGAGAGGATGCGTGGCAGAAATCAGGGCCATCGGGGAAAGTCCCGAAAGGGAGGACTCCATTGGAATTTTGGGAGTCGGAAAATTGGGAGTTCTATGAGCAAGAGGTCAGGGAAATCTATAGTGAAAACCCTGATACAATCAGAGCCGTCCATCTGTAGGACAGGTGGCAATCATCGAGAGTCATCGACATTTTTGGCCATCGGGACTCATACAAGTAAGTGTCTTTGGTTTGGCGTTTGGCAAAGTCCGAGGCTTAATCCGGACCGCCCATCCATTTGGGACGCGTGTTGGAGATCTGAAGAAAGTCGGGGATCGGCATATCGGGGATTCCGTGGACACGAAATCTTTGCATTTAGGAATCGCGAACCCCAAAACTCCAAAAGGAGGGAAGAACCATTGTGGGAGCCAGCTGTCAGCACATCAGACAAGGAGGAAGGAGCCATCGTGGGGGCCAGCTGTCAACACGACGGCATATCGAGTCCATCGGAGAATCGGGAATCGTGGGGACGAGGAGTCCATACATTGTGGAACTTCGAAGTCCGAAACCCCGACGAGAGGTAAGGTTGTGGTCACGGGGACATTGGTCACGTGGACTAAAGACTTAGCCCGGGAGGCTAAGGCAGCAGAGGAGTGTGTCGGGAATCGGGGATAGGTGAACCAAGTTGTTTGGACATCACGAGTGTCAAAACCCCGATAGGAGGAATCCCAACAGAAGTATATGGCTGCGGTCATACGAGAGGTGGTCGCGTGGACCAGGGCTTAGCCAGGAGGGCTAACACGTAAAGGGCGCGTCGAGATTCGAGGGATCGCGAATCCTGAGGACATGTGCATTTGGACATTGGAAAGTCCAAAACCCCGATGAGGAGGTATGGCTACAGTCATATAGGGGGGAGGTCGTATGGACCCAAAATACTAGCCCAAGGGGACTAGAAGAAGTTGGAGCGCGTCGGGAATTGGAGGATCGTGGATCCAAAGGGCATATGCATTTTGGCATTAGAAAGCCCGAAACCCTGACGAAAGGAAAGATATAAGGCTGCGGTCTTGTGAGCACGGTCGCGTGGACCCGGGCATAGCCAGGAGGGGCTAAGGCCGGATGGGAGCTCATCGAAGATCGGGTATTCAAGAGGACAAGAACTCTTGATGCCGGGGATCACGAAACCCCGAAAACCTGAAATTGTCATCAGGGGAAAAAGCACGGTTAAGTGCAGAAAACCGTGTGGGTGAAGAAAGGACCTGTGGACCGGGTTTTTTAGCAGAGATTCCATTGGGATTCCAAAAGAGCCGCTTCGGCTCAGAAGGTGAACTTTGGAACGTTCCTTAAGACCGGGAGGTCAGGCGCAGAGACCCTGCGGGGTATGTAGGAGCGTAGTCTCCATCAAGTGGTAGGCAACAATCAAGTAGACAGTCGTAGGACAGCAGGATGAAGCTGGTAGAACTCTTAGTGCGGAGTGACAACAACAGGTTTGCTAGGAAAGCAGGCAAAGACAACACCATGGTTACTGAAGACCATAGGCATGCTGGGAGGAAGAACAAGGTAGAAAATCTTGCAGGGATGGATAGAGAGCTCGTTGATATAATGGAAGAAATAGACAAGCTCGAATTGAAGCTGCGGCAGGATAAGAAGACGAGATGGGTATATGAGTGGCCCATGAAGAAACCGAAGGAGAAATGGCCAGTCAAGAAATTGATGGTCAAGAGACAGCGTAGGTTGTTGAGAAAGTGGTTGAGGCATGCTGAAACCCTCAAGACCACAGAGGAAAAGATGATTTATGTCTGTGAACCAGAGACTGGGAGAAGTCTCGATGATTTTGAAGAGAATGAATTGGGATCAACTGAGGATCTCAAGAACTGCCAGGAGGGCAGAGAAGAAACTCCAGTTTTCCAGGTGGGAAACGAAATGAGATCGTTGTGGGGTCTCACGGACTGTCAGGAGGACAGCCAAGAAATTTCACATTACCAGTTGGGCAATGATATGAGGTCACTGCGGGATCTCGAACACTGCCGGGAGAGCAGCGGAAGCATCTCAGATTGCCAGGTGGGCAGAGATGAGAATTCGAGACTGTTTGAAAGTCTCATGGACTCGGAGGTGAATTCAATCTGGCAAGGAGTGCTGATGAAGATGGGATCGGTTGATCTCATAGTCTGCCATGGGAGCAGCGAAAGCATCCCATATTGCCAGGTGGGCAAGGATGAGCAAGTGAAAATTGATCAGCCCGAGGAGCTGACAGAACAGATGAGACTGTCTGAGAGTCTCATAAACTCAGAGATGAATTTAGATCAGCAGGAACAGCTGATAGAAGAGGACAATTTGAGGAGCCTTATGATGATTGGGGGAACTGGAGTATTCCTACCATTTGCCTGAAAGGAGGCATAAGTCTGTGTTGCAGAGAGAGCAACGACAACAGAAGAACAGTCAGTTGTGTCTGTCAGGAAAGAAGAAGGATTGGAGCAGACTTTGGAAGCTGCCCAAACAGAAGAAGAAAATGAGCATTCTGAGGAGTGTCTCAATGTATTTAGCCAGGGAGCTGAAAAGAAAGAAGTTGTAGCACTGAAGCTGACAGCAGAAGAAGCAGGAGAGAATGATGAGCATTATGAAGAATGGCTCAACATTTTCAGCCAAGAAGCTGAAGAGACTGCAACATGGGAGTTTGTAGCAGAAGAAGAACGGGCAGACAACATTTGTTTTGCTGATCTGTGGGAATAGATAGAATCCCTGGAAGAGAGGGTGAAGGTGTAGAGCGTGCACATCCAACAGGTGAAGTTGGAAACTGATGAAGGAGGCATGGGAGATCATGATGATCTGCTCATGTGCCAAAAAAGTTTGCAGCTGAGGAGATTGCAAAAACAAAGTCATCCACTGGAGCAGCTGGACGAAGTAATAGAAGAGATCAAAAGGCTGATGTTGGGGTCAGCAGAGACTGCCAGCGAGGAAAGGCTGAGCAGAAGAGAAGCAGCAGTAGCAGCACAGAAGCAACAACAACAACAAGATGGAGCAGATGGGANAAAATCTGAATTGAATGTAATTTAATGTTGTAAGTTGTTGAGATGGGAAGTCGTGCCTTTGTGCAGGCTGTAGATAAGATTGGCCATTAATGTTTGTATGGCTCAGATCTAGATCCGATTATGGACTAGACAGCCCATTCAATGTAATTGAATAGGGTAGATAGGTTGGAGGGAAGCATTCGAAGAGCACCCTCAGGTAAAAGAGATTTTCATATCTCATTTTGGAGTAGTGGAAGAGAGAATAGAGAATCTGCATGTAGTGGCAGAAGAGAAGGAGCCGAGACCTTATTACAGGTCATGCTCAGGAACACCTTGTAAATAGAGGCATTTTCCATATTTAATACAAACAACAGTTTTTCCTGCATTATTCTGTGTTATGTGGGTGTCTGTGTGTGTGTTCTTTTATATGCTGTGAATGTATGTATGTTAGGCATTTGCAGGAGTTCTTGATTTCCAGGGTTGAAGGTCTTTGAGGCTTCACACCAGGAGGGTGTGACAGAACGCTACGGGTTCTGATAGCCAGGCACAGGGGTTTCACTTCTGAACACTGCGGGTTCAGAAAAAGACGTGCTGCGGCACAGGAATTGGAATCAACAACTCAGGGAAGACCTCAAGGTTGTTGAACATCTTGGAGGAAAGGTTGTGTGGGAGAAGACACAATTGCAGACAGANAATCTCTGAGGAGTTCTGTAGAGCTCTGCCAGGTGGGCATTGAGCAGGTGCAAGGAGTGCACAGAGGAAGAATTTTGTCGTAAGTTCAGAAGAACCAGAATCACTAAGGATTCTGTGAAGCTCTGTCAGGTGGGCATTGAGCAAGTACATAAGTGCACAGGAGGACAGAATTACTGGAAGTTCTGAGAAAAGACACTCTGTCAGGTGGGCATTTGAGTCATTGTGCAGATAGGCACAGGGAAGAGAAGAGAACTCTTTGAGTTCTGGAATTCAGGGAAGAGTCCACTGAAGGATCTTCATAGGGTTGTTGAATACCCTCGAAGACTCAGCAATAAGGTTTCTTGAGTAGAAGATAGCCCAGAGGGCATTTCATATTCTCCATCTGTGGGAGAAAAGGAAGAAGGACAAAAATCCCTTAGGGTTCTGAGTGGTTGAGAAGCTCAGGAGGGCGAGTGCTTTCACGCACAGAGTCGGGCTGCAAGGAGTTCATAGGCGGAGGAACCCTTTGGAGAGTTCAAAGTTCCCAAAGTTTAGGAGGGACATCATTTTTTTTGCGCGTAACGGAACTCATAGTTGTGGAGTTCGCGGAGACAAAGCAAAGGTCGAGGCCTTTGAGGACTTGAAATTCTCCCAAGTCTGGGACGAAGTGCAGGAAGCTCAGGAGAGCGCAACAATCGTCAGATCTGGGAGAAAAATCCCGTCAGCCGTCATATTTGGCGAGAAGCGAGGAGGTTACGACTGGGATGTCAAGGTGCAAGCCCAGGAGATTGGGGGACTGTTGGATGTCCCCATAGATACCCGTTAGTCGTTGGATTGGGTGAAGGCGTGCAGATTTTAGCCTCTGGAGGAGCATCGAGGAGAACAGATTTGGGTCGTCAGATCTTGAGCAGATACCCGTCAGCCGTCAGATTGGATAAGAGTTGCATGAGGTTTACCTCTGTGGACAGGAGGCGGAAAAATATCGACGAGGGCGTAGCCATCGGGATAGCAATCATCGAGAAATCGGGATTCTTGAGGTGGATAAAATCGAGGCACTTCAAGTCTCGAAACACAGGAGCGATCTGGACCATCCGTTAGCAGAGACACGTGGCGGAGATCGAGGCATCGAGAGTCAGGATATCGGCATTCCTGTGGACAGGAGATCGGGTAAGTCCACTTTGAAAACCCCGACACAAATCTGAGCCGTCCGATTGGGGAGACAGGTGTCAGAATCTGAAGAGAGTCGGGATATTCGACATCGGGAGATCGAAGTTCCTGAGGTCGTGGAAGTTGGGACATTAGAAGTCTCAAAATCCTGGAGAAATCGGGACCGTCCATTTGGAGAGGACGCATGGTAGAAATCAGGGCCATCGGGGAAAGTCTCGAAAGGGAGGACTCCATTGGAATTTCGGGAGTCGGCAAATCGGGAGTTCTATGAGAAAGAGGTCGGGGAAATCCATAGTGAAAAACCCGATACAATCAGAGTCGTCCATCTGTGGGACATGTGGCAATCATCGAGAGTCATCGGCGTTTTTGGCCATCGGGACTCATACAGGTAAGTGTCTTTGGTTTGGCGTTTGGCAAAGTCCGAGGCTTAATCCGGACCGCCCATCCATTTGGGACGCGTGTCGGAGATACGAAGAAAGTCAGGGATCGACATATTGGGGATTCCGTTGACACAAAATCTTTGCATTTCGGAATTGCGAACCCTGAAACTCTGAAAGGAGGGAAGAACCATTGTGGGAGCCAGCTGTCAACACATCAGACAAGGAGGAAGGAGCCATCGTGGGGGCCAGCTGTCAGCACGAAGACATATCGAGTCCATCGGAGAATTGGGAATCACGGGGACGAGGAGTCCATACATTGTGGAACTCCGAAGTCCGAAACCCCGACGAGAGGTAAGGTTGTGGTCATGGGGACATTGGTCACGTGGACTAAAGACTTAGCCCTGGAGGCTAAGGCAGCAGAGGAGCATGTCGGGAATCGGGGATAGGTGAACCAAGTTGTTTAGACATCATGAGTGTCAAAACCCCGATAGGAGGAATCCCGACATAAGTATATGGCTGCGGTCATATGAGAGGTGGTCGCATGGACCAGGGCTTAGCCAGGAGGGCTAACGTGTAAAGGGCACGTCGGGATTCGAGGAATCACGAATCCTGAGGACATGTGCATTTGGACATTGGAAAGTCTGAAACCCCGATAAGGAGGTATGGCTGCGGTCATATAGGGGGGAGGTCGTATGGACCCAAAAGACTAGCCCAAGGGGACTAGCGGAAGTTGGAGTGCGTCGGGAATCGGAGGATCGCGGATCCAAAGGGCATATAGATTTTGGCGTTAGAAAGCCCGAAACCCCGACGAAAGGAAAGATATAAGGCTACGGTCTTGTGAGCACAGTCGCGTGGACCAGGGCATAGCCAGGAGGGGCTAAGGTCGGATGGGAGCTCATCGGAGATCGAGGATTCAAGAGGACAAGAACTCTTGACGTCGGGGATCACGAAACCCCGAAAACCTGAAATTGTCATCAGGGGAAAAAGCACGGTTAAGTGCAGAAAACTGTGTGGGTGAAGAAAGAACCTATGGACCGGGTTTTTTAGCAGAGATTCCATTGGGAGTCCAAAAGAGCCTCTTCGGCTCAGAAGGTGAACTTTGGAATGATCCTTAAGACCGAGAAGTCAGGCGCAGAGACCCTGCGGGGTATGTAGGAGCGTAGCCGCCATCAAACCACTTCAACCAATCTAGTTGTATGATCTACTTGAGTGTGGGAGGACTCTGTCGATGAAGATGCAACATGAAGAGTTATATCAGTGGGGGTTAATGATTGGAATCCTAAGCATTCCTGAAAACATTTGTGGCCAATAGATCTATGAGGGGCTCTGTTATATCTTGGCTTGACTGGGAAGTGTGAAGGCACCCCTGTAGGTGAAGCAAGAATGTCTTTGTGTTTTTCTACAATCTTGTTGTTCTTCTTCTGTTGGATAGAAAGGTCCTGGGCCGATGTTGTAGTGGTTGCAGTGTCCTTCTCTTCACCTTTTGACTGGATCATGAAGAATCTAAACTTTTTAGTATGAGAGATTACTTTGCGGCACTGTTTGGTTTGGATAGTAGTCGGAAGTACCTCTGGTATCCTGTAGATGTGAGCCCATAGAGTAACAACGACACTATGGGGTCAAGACTCATAAACAATATGACACTTCCACAGATACACCTGGCCTAATAGAACATCACATACTTCCATTGGGTCAACATCACACAATACATCATCCTTCAAGGGCTTGATCTCACAGGATGGGTGGCACTGCTGGTTGACGCATAGATCCCAATCCTAGCAAATCCACCCGATGTTGTATGGCTATGAGTGTGGTGTTGTCAGTGAATCCAACCGCTTGATGACCAATGTTGAGATAAGGTTCTTTTGGCTTCCGCTATCAACAATGAAATGTATTGGGGTCCCCTTGACCCACATCAGTGAATGGAGGAGGTGCTCCCCCTCCTCAATCTCTTTTAGTTATTCTAGTTGGATTGTTGTGGTTGCAATAGTAGCAGTCGTTTTTTCATCAATGATCTATTTCCTTTTATTATTTTATGAATCAAAGTCCAGGTCGGGGCTCGACACTGTTTCTTTGAGCTTAGCCACCAATGAATTTTTCGAGCGACATTCATTGGTGTTGTGGCAAGGGATTTTGTGGAAGTCACACCGCTTTCCAGTATCCTTCTTCGTCTTCCCATTACCCTTCTTTTCTTGTGGCTTGCATTAGTTGTATTGAGGTCGGTTGTTCTATGAGTTAGAGTCCCCTTTACCATACTTTGGTTATTGTGGATTTGTAGACCTGAACTCCCGCTTATTCTACTACTTAAATTTCTGCTCGATTTTGACACCATATCGATAAGCAACTCCATATGATGAGATGTCCAAAAACTCCATTTCGGTTTAGATTTACCTATGTAGAGCCCCACATTATTTTAGAACCAGATGTCGCTCAAAGTCTTTGATACCCATCTTGGTGCACAAGATATGGAAGGTATTTGTGAACTGTAACATTGTTTGGCCCCTCTCCTGATGCAGTGTGGTCCATCTCATGTACTGGTTGTCATAGTTTCCAACATGGTAATATTAACCACATCCATAAAAAAATCCCAAGTGGGTTTAGCTTCAAACATTCCAAAATCCTCTGTGGAATTTTTCTCACAAAAAGTTTCCCACCAATGTTTTACATGGGGGACATCCTTAAGGAGTGCAAAGGTGATATTTTCTCTATCGAAAAAATTGTGGATAGGGAAATAACCTTCGAGCAGATTTAACCACTTTTCCAAAGCATCCACATCTATCTGACCTTCAAACACAGGAATTTCAAATTTAACTTGTACCTTGAAAGGGGCGATGCTTCCAAAGTGGCTTCTTGATGAAGACACATATGTTATTATCAAGATTCGTAAAAGGATTTGGGAAATTTTTTCCATCATTTTGTCTCTCTGTCGCATGAGGGCTTCCTCGAGAAACAGATTAATAAAATCTCCTTCTCTGTCATCCTTCTTTTTTTCCACCATGGGAGGCTGCTTGGGCTAACGAGAGCAGTTTTCCCCAAGAGAAACTAGCTCAAAACCCAACTCTCTATACCCTGACCTCGTCGGGGACATGCACTAAGAAACGACAAGGAGCATGTTGCTTTGATACCAATGATCCAGATCTTGAGGGATAAGATCCGAAAGGATTGAATGCCAAGAGAGGAGGAGAGAAACCACACAAATCTGTCATGAAATTAATCACAAGAATATTAATGCACTGAATACACCACAAAATGATGAGAAAGAGAGAAATAGTTGGAGAAGAAGGATTCCATTAAGAATAACCATTACATGCAACGAGGCCAATTTTAAGACCTCTCCTTCCCAACCTTCACTCTCTTCCTATTGCCTTTTTATAAGGTGACTTTTTGACGAAGTCAATTTTGATTAGGTTTGACTCTGTGAATTACATATCTATCAAGTTCCATTTTACATAAAAATATGAATTTATGACTTATACATCCGAACATAGACTATAATCCCCCCTAAGATTCAAATCACTAACTTTTTGTTTGTTCCCTTTACCATATCCAGGTTCTAGAGACTCACACTCAATTTTTAAAAACTCATAATGCTGACTATCCCCATTCGGAGACCAAGGATACCCTAGAAAGGTCCTTTGTTGTGGTTCATCATGTCATTGTTGACCCTAGATGCCTAGAAGTTTCCTTTAAGATCTAAGGCTTAGGTTTCCTCTCTTGATCGTGTCCAAGGACCCAAGACCCATGTCCAATGCTCAAAATATCCTAACAATGACCATATCCCCACTTGAAGGGCAGAAATCCCCTCAAGAGGTCATCTATGGTTGTTTGAGGTGTCATTCATGACCTTTGAGTGTTAGAAGATGCCTAAAATCTTGAGAGGTCGAGTGTGGAGGTTTGAGGAATCATGTTTATCCCTAGATTCCTAGAATATTTGTACTTTAACTAAGTCTTGGGTCCCCCCCCCTCGACCATATCAAAACACTTGAGCTCTATTCGTATTGTCCATGGCACTTGAGCCTAAGAAGCTATGTTTAGGGCCTAAGGTTAATTTTTCCCTTCCTTAACCAATTCCAAGGACCTCTAGATGTTGTTTCCATACTACATCTATGTTCAAGGCCTCCATACCCAATTGTGTTGCATGAAACATCTTAATTGAACCCATATCCAACTAAAAGGGAAAAAAACCACTAGCGAGGGATCATATCACCATGTCTAGGTTTTATTCATGGCTCTTAAGCTCAATAAGGTTCAATTATAGATTAAGTCCCTTGTTTACCACCATTGGCTATGTTTACCCCTCTGGACCCATTTCTAATGCACAAAACATACTCACCACACTTGTATCTCACTCGAAGGCCTACAGAACAACCCTATAAAGGACTTGTGTTAGTTCAAGGACTTGTTCAAGGCTCTTGAGCCCGACAAGATTCAAAAATATCCTGAGGTGCTTTTTTTTGTATCTTGATTATGTTCAAGGCTCTCCAACCCATCCTTGGTGCATAAAATCTCTTAATGGGATCCATATCCAAATTTGATGGAAAAGACCCCATAGAGATGATTAGTGTTGTGGTTATAGGTCTATTCACGACGATTGAGCCCGAGAAGTAGTGTTTAGGGCCCAAGGCCCAAAAATTTTCCTACTGTAACCATAACACTTAAGCTCTATAAGGTTCATTTAGGGCTTAACCCACTTGCTTCTCCCCTTACCATGTTTAGACCTTGTATCCCATTTCCAATGCACAAAACTTACTCATATCACTCATATCCCACTCATATGCTAAATAACACTAACTGTGGCCCCAAGAATGATTTGTGGTATAGGCCTGAGACACATTCTCATTTAGGACATGTGTTGTTATTTAATCATGGTTCATGTATCCCTGTAGTGGGCCAGAGATACCATACAAGGTTCTTGTGTGGTCACTTGAGGACGTATTCAACACTATAGCTATAGAATATTTTTGGGTAGTGGGTGTTTTTTATGGCTATTGACCCCAACAAGCATCATTTAGGGCACAAGGAACATTATTCTTTTCACGTGACCTTGTTTGAAACTAGACAAATTCCTTATGCATAAGTAAGCTTAGTCACAATAGCGCGTGCATGCTATAGGAATGTGCATGTGCTTTAGAGTGTGCACATGTTCCTTTCATTCAATTTTTTTGGCGAGGTTGACAACTTTAACATGCATGTTTGTTGACTTAGTTTCTTTGGATTTAAGTTTGAAATGACAAACCTAGTGGTTTAGGCTACAAATACATCAAAACCTCCATTTTTCTGAATGAATTTCAATATCTCTATTTTTTAGGTTATTTTTGTATAGGCTACACAAATCCATCATAAATGAAACTACACACACATATAGACTCAACTATGGATATTCCATATATATATTTTCCTTGACATATATCACAATATTAAAATGCATACATCTTTTGTTCCTATAATTTTTTATCGCTTCAACCATTTTTAGAAAAAAATGTTATAAGCTCCACTAGTATAGACCAAGATATGTAATTTACAAAAAAAATTAATGTTTTCTTATGTTAAGACCCTCATACCCTGCACTAACGCATGACCTTGTTATTTCAAGGATATAATGACTTTCATAATTTAAAAAATATATAAAATTAACATTATAAATCTTCAAAAAATAGTTGTGCATAAGAACAATGTATTCTCGATATAATAGTGAATAAGTTGATCAAAGTAGTTTTATCGAACCTGACCCGAAAGGGACATCAAGTGAGACAAATAATATCAAGTGCACCATAGAGGCAACCAACCCCTAATAACGTGCACGCATTCCTGTGAGTGTGCGTTCTTACTCATGCCCTTGCCACTTTTTCGACCACAAATTTCTTGCACTCACCTGTAAGTAATTTCACATTGATAAAATCTCATTTTCTCACCATGTTCTTGCCACAACTTCTCTATTACCCTATTGTACCAAGTCACAAATGGCCAATGGCCCATCTAGCAAATCTTCTTCTTTAATTTCCCATTTTTTAATTCATGCCATCCCATCATGGTACCAACCCTTATCTTTAAAATGGAATCTTGTTGTAATTGTATGTTCTATTTTAATCATATACATAATAAATTAACATAATTCTTCTCCTTCTAAAGCTAGCATCCCATTTCTTTCTCCTAACATCTTAGATTAAGGGTTTTGTACTTCAACTCCTAGTTCCTTTAATAAGAACAATTTTTATTTTTTTACAAAATTCTTCCAAGAATCTTTGGAGAGGCAGGAACCCCAACAAGAGAACCATACAAAACCATTGTTTGTACCAATTCCATATGCCTCCCTTAACCATTAAGACACTCCATAGTAAATTTCATCTTTTCATAACCATTTGTTAGGTTGAATTAGAAGTTTAACAACAATATAATACATAATTCATATGCATATACAAAATTGCAATGGAACAAACATTGCATAAACATGATTCATCCATTCCCATTGAATTAGAGGCATTATCAAAATAGAAATCATTCCACAAAGAGATAATATGAACACTCAACTATAATTAAGGTTAAGTCCACCAAATTGGTTCTTGAGGAGGGATCTACCATTCAACCATAAGAATCAACAATGAATTTCACCCCAAGCTAGAGGACAATACCATTAGGGTGAAGGAAGCTCCTACAAGGTTCTAATCTCACTCAACCCAACCCATTATTCTCATGACATAATTAATTTTCTCACTACGAAAGGGTCCCACTGTGCATGAGCAACAATATCAGGGTTGTAGGTTTAATAGTGTTTGTTTATGTTGTTTTGGATATTCTAGACATCCTTTTTCCCTCAAAAGAATCCCATTTCCTCTCATATTTCAAGCAACAAATCCTCAACTTCCACAAGTTCTTACTAGCTATAATTCTATGGGGTTCTCTTGCCATTCGCATGCATAAGAACAACAAAATTCACACAAATTCCTTCATAAACCAAAAAAGGAACAATGCACATAACATGGGAGATGAAATCTCATTAAAAAATAAAAAAATGACCTATGAGTTAGTAGCAAATAATTCTTTCCACACGAATTTACAAAATACATATTTGTCATAATCACCTTAAATACATACTTGTCATAATCACCTTAGTACTTTTTCTAGAGCCATGCTTTCCACAAGAATTTGCAAAATACATACTTACCATAATATCATGTATTTTGGATGTTATATCATATATTTTATTCATGCATGCTTTTATATGATATAAATGCAAAAAAAATACTTGATTTAACATAGCAAATAATTTTACTCGTTTAGTAAATTGATCCATAAACAACACACAAAAAGATAAACCACATCTGCAACCAGTACCTATTCCTTTTCCACATCATCCATATCCACGTGCAGATTAAGTTTGACCTAACAATCACTATTGACCCTTTTTAGGCTAGGCAAGGAAGGGATGCCCCTTTCTCTTCAAGCACATAGGGCCTCCCCATAATATGCACATAATGCATTACTACGAAAGATCACAACCTGTTCGCCTTCCAGAAAAGAAGTAATTTTTCAAACACTAACTTTTGGTTATATCATTAAAATCCTCATTTTTCATGGGTGGAATGCTTTTCATATACATATATAAAATGACAGGGAGCGTTTATCTCTTTGCAGCGCATAGGATAGGAATCCTCAGGGATGAAAATAACATCTTTTGGCCATGTGGTCACTAGTGTGGTCCATCATAAACATGGAATACACATCCACACCCATAGTCAATTAAGGAGGACAACTACACGATGACGGTCCACTAGCTTTTATTACTTTTTGGTTATTTATGGAGGACAACTACATTACCATGGTCCACTAGCTTTTATTACTTTTTGGTGGATGTGTGAACGTTGAATGCACTCTATACTCTAACACGCATGCCTTCATTGAAGTTTCACAGTCCGTATTAACGGTCAGTGAGACGACTAACATCCACACAGGGTGACGAATCATGGAAAATATTAAGCACCACTGAGTTTATCATTGGCACATTGCATCGGCATCTATTTTTGGATACATATTATTTATGGAGTGGGTTAATTTGGAAGCAATCTTTTCTTTTTAGTTATTTTTTTGGTAGGTTTTTTGTTGTGTGGTTTTAAATTTTAGACCAATTCAAAATTCTGATTGATTTTTTGAGTATTTGGGTTGGTTTAAAATGGGGCAAAACCCCTAAATAAAGTTTTGAAATGCATGGAATTTTGATCTATGTGAAACTCAGACTACCCCTGAAAATCTGGCCAAATTCAGACCCATTTTTTTACTGAAAAAGTAGATCTGTTTGCTGCAGAGTTAGCCTACTCCATTATTTATCATTGAATCAAACAAGATGCATCAGTTAATGAATTAATGATTGGACATATGTCTCAACCTCATGTACCATTTACTGCGATATTGTAGGGTGGTTAACTTTTACTTATATGTTCTCATTGAAGTTTCACATTCAGTGATAGAAATCAGTGTCATCACAGACAACCACACAAGCAGTATATTAAGTTGTAGTTTTGGCTCTTTTCAGGTGATATTATATTTAATTTTACCAGAAATCTGATGAAAAATTGTTGGATCTGCAGATTTGAGTGGTTAAGTCTGTTTAAACCGAATGCCTCAAAGATTTTTCAAGGTGCTGAATCCATTTATTCATTCAAAAATGCAATTTAAACAACAGATAATTGCTATTTCTCCAAAATTTATATAAATAGATTCCCATAAAAGATGCCAAGACCTAAAACTTTTAGACAACACTATATATATATATATATATATATATATATATGAGTGATGGCAATCAATAACTAGTGATAGAAGTCAATAGCAATCGGTGTCATGACATGACAGACAACCACAAGGCAGTGTATTAGGCCTTAATTTAAATGTACTATGTTTTGGCTCTTTTCAGGTAATATTATCAGTTTAATTTTACCAGAAATCAGATGAAAAATTGTTGGATCAGAGTGCTTAAGCTTATTTAATCAATTTTTCAGGATGCTAAAGATTTTTTCAAGATGCTGAATCTATTTATACATTTAAAAATACAATTTAAACAACAGAAAATTGTTATTTCTCCCAAATTTATATAAATGGATTCCCATGGAAAATGCCAAAACTTAAAATGTTTTGACAAGACTGTATATGAATGATGGCTATCAATAACTGGTGATAGAATTTGCCAATTACAGCCTAAACGGCACAGAACAGGCTCATCATTAGTTAAAAAAAAACTTTTTTCTAATTTATTTTCAGAGATGAAAAAGGGCGAAAATGTGGGGCATGGTTACAGTTTGGTCACCATTAGATATTAAATGGAACCCAACCCTAATTATTTTGTCGGGTATTAATGGAACGCTGTCATGGAACTTCAGAATTTCTATTAGATATTACTGTATGGTTATCATAAAGAGTACTGTCTGGTTCTGAGTTGATGCCGAACATCATGATCCTTCGAATAATTAGGAACTTTATTTTCTTGTTTCATTAATTCTGATTAATCAAAACTAATTTATCATACAAATAAACTGCTCGCAAAGCCATCCACCATAAAGAAGATAAAAATAGCATATAGTGACTNGAAAATGCTAAGACCTTTATTTTCTTCGTTACACTGTTTTCACTCATATTTACACCGTTGGTTCCATTTATTTCATTCTTTCTTCGTTACGTGTGTGTGCAGATTGTTGCAGATATGATCACAATTCTGAGCATCGACGGAGGAGGCGTCCGTGGGATCATTCCAGCAACAATCCTCGAGTTCCTTGAGAAAACACTCCAAGTAAAATTATAAGTCGATTGCAAAAAAAAATTGTGATGGATTTATTATCCTTTTGTGTGTATTAAATTGAGTAATAGGTATTATTTACAGGAGCTCGACGGTGAAGATGCGAGAATAGCTGATTATTTCGACATCATCGCGGGCACTAGCACTGGTGGATTGATAACTGCTATGTTAGCAGCTCCAGATGATCACAATCGCCCGCTGTTTACCTCAGAGATGATTACTCAGTTTTATTTGGATAAATGTCCTCTTATTTTTCCACCACTGCCCGAGTAAGTTTTATTTCGGTAACTGTTTTCTTATTCTTCACCACCGCTCGTAGTTTTTCTGAGCAGTTTGAACAATTAATCAAAGGGTTAGGGTTTCATAAGTCACAGTCTAAAGGATTAGGGTTTCATAAGTTACATTCTAATTTTTTAGAATTATCAACCTCTCTGATGCTCAAGACTATCCTCCATTAGATATCTGGAAAAAAAAGAAGAAAACCCTGAATATGACAAAGAGGAAACGGTGAAAAGTATTTTCCCAAAATATTGTGTGACAGTTTTTATTGTCTATTACAAACTCTGTGTTCTATATATACAAAAAGCATGATCAATTTTAAATGAATTATTGACAGGGGCATTTGGCGATGGCCAGCGAAACTCTGTAGGATCATTAAGGAATTGATGGGGCCCCAATATTCTGGGCATCCCCTGCACGAGATCATCAGAAATGAATTTGGGAATAAAAAAATTAGACGAGACCCTAACCAACGTTGTGATTCCCGCATATGATATCGAATTACAGTATCCCATAATCTTTTCGACTTTTGAGGTAAACTTTGTATCATCTTATGTAAACAGGGCCATTAATCCCAAATCCAGTTAATGTATGCTATAAATCTCTTTGCAGGACGACGATGAGGTGTACAAAGATGTAGTTTTGTCCGATGTCTGCATTGGAACTTCAGCCGCTCCAACATATCTTCCCCCTTATTACTTTGATACACATAACTGCTTTAATCTCATAGACGGGGGAGTTGCAGCGAACAATCCAGTAATCCCTGTTCATATATTTTCTAAACTATTTGTTTGATGTTCAGTTTATGTTTACATTTTTGTTAGATTTTAGTGGAATGATTGGAATGTAATCTGTAAATCTATTTTAACTAGGTTTGAGGGAGAAGCATCAAATCAAATTCCTGGAGGTGTAAGGTTTTTTTTTAAGAAATTTGATTCTTCTCTGTCCATGATAAATCAAAGTTATATGGATTTATTTTGTTCCTTTTTCCTGGAGAAATTTGATTCCTCTCTGCACAGGATAAATCTAAAATTGGATTTATTTTTTTCCTTTCTCATTGAGAAATTTGATTCCTCTCTGTACAGGATAAATCCAAAGTTAAATGGATTTATTTTCTTTAACCTGACAAATCCTCTAAAAAAATTTTGCAATTTAATTTCAGAAATTTAGTGAAAAAATAAACCCTTTTGTGTAAATCGATCTTAACTAGATTGATTTATTATGGTGGAGACCAATCAAATCTCCTTAGAGAGGTGCAAATCTTTTCTTGAGAAACTTAATTCCTCTTCGTCCATGCTAAATCCAGAGTTAAATGGATTTATGTTTTTGAACATGATAAATCCTCTAAAAATTTTGCAATTTATTTTCAGAAATTTTGTGCAAAAGTAAACCCTATTAACCCGAAATAATTTTGCAGATGTTACTAGCGATAAACCATCTGATCAAAGAAGCTCTCACTCGCGATATACCAGCGGTAGAACGAATTCAATATTGGCCATTGGTTCAAGCAGTCCAGGCTCTGAAGTCAAAAGAGGAAGTCTTGGGAAAGTGTCTGGTGCTTTCTCTTGGAACTGGACAGACAAAAACTAGTTACCGGGTTATGGACGCTGAAAAATGGGGCTTATGGGGATGGTTTCGCAAGGATGGTAATACTCCTTTAATTCACATATTTATGCAATCGAGTTCAGCTATGGTGGACATTCAGGCATCCGTGTTGTTCAAGGCCTGTAAATCAGAGGATAACTACCTAAGAATCCAGGTTCTTTTCTTGCACCTTTTATAAATAATTCACTGCTCTGCCTATTTACAGATTGCATAATTGGCTCCTGTTTGCACACAATTCATATCGAATGGATCTAATAGATTGCATAATTGGGATCAGGAACCCAACTTAGAAGATAAAAGAAGTTCACTGGATCTGGCAACAGAGGAAAATCTTTACGCGTTGAAAGATATAGGCAATAATCTTTTGGACAAACCTGTTTCGAGGGTGAATATAAAGACTGGGAAGTATGAACCTGTGCCTGAAGAAGGCACCAACAGGGATGCATTGACTAGGTATCGATTTCATTTAGACAGCATTGAAAGCTTTGAATAATATATATCGAATTTCAAATTAATTGGTTTACTCTTGAACAATTTAATATTATTCATATCAATTATTGGTTGGAATTGATTTGGCAGGTTTGCAGAGACGCTTTCACGTGAAAGAAAGTCACGATCATGATCGTTGCGACCAGTCATGGAATTTGTTCAGGGCCAATTTATCTGTCGAATACAAAAAAAAAATTCATATAATCATCAAAGTTCTGTGTTAAAATTGATCTAACGAGGGTTTTTTAGATTTGAAATTCCAACCATGATTCTGAATCGTCTTGAAAATCTACTACCCATTTTCGTGAAAAAATTAAAAAACTAAATATTACAGATGGTATTTAACTGCGTAGCAGTGGACGTAAAAATATATATTTTTATTATATTTGTGGACGTAAAGATATTTATTTTTTATTATATTTTTAAATGTTGTTTGTCGATTTTATTTTGAGCATCGTGGGAGACATTTCACTTATACCAAAAGTGCATATCGTATCTATTTATTGATTATAAATGTATTGATTTTTTTTTTATGGTAATTACTTTAATTATATTATAGATTGTAAATTGGGTTAATTTTTTTTAATAGTTGAAAGGATGATTGTTATTTTTTATTTTTATTTAAGGATGAGTTTTATTGTTATTTTAGATACTATATTTGAAATGAGAGGAACTAGATTGTAAATTGAATTTATTTATCTTTAA
>SNQJ01S0153404.1:1152-11243 GCA_010110895.2 Picea sitchensis | reverse complement strand
GGGGAGGAGGGCCCATAGTGATAATAGTGGAGGCCATTCAATGTAAGGTGGACTAGGTCCACTATAGTATTAAATAAGGCCCACTATGGTAGTTAGATATAATAAATATAAGAGGACTTCTTAGAAGGTTCTACTTCTAGAAGGTTCCTCCTCTAGAATTTTATTAGGTGGTTAGTATCACTATATAAAGGGGTTTAAGCATTATAGTGGGGGATATAATTATTGTATTGGGAGTGTGTATCTCAATTGGAGGATGCCCCTTCAAAGAGGCAAGTGAACATGAGAGGATCCCTTCCATAATTGGATCTATTGTATGGTGTTGCCCTACCTCAAGGATTTTCTTATAATAAAAGATTGGTTCTTCTATATTGTTCTATGAATATTTGTGGTGTTTCTGTATGCAATTATTTGGTTCATAACAATTGGTATCGGAGCACTTTCCTTAGCAAGAAGTGTGAGAAATTTTTTTATTTTTGCAAAAAAAAAAGAGGGTTGCGACACTCTAGACAAATTTTGTAGTTTTTGGTGAATAATTTGCATAAAATTGTTCCATATATGAGTTCCTCTTTCAAAAATATCTGATATCAAAAAAATATTCATCCAAAATAGAGTTCGGGAAGTGAAGTTATCGGCATTTTAAAATCTGTAATTTTTCAGGGTTTTTTCCCCAGACAGCCACACGATTTTTTTATTTCTGTAGCACCTGGAGGCCAAATTTGTTCAAAAAAATTATAGATTCGAGTCCCTCTCAGAATTTCACCCAATTTCAAAAAAAAATTGTCTGAATCGGAGTTCCAGAAGTGAAGATATTGTTGATTTAAAATCAACCATTTTGGGGGGTTTTCATAATGGCGGGAGGACTCCAGAGTTCATCACTTTTCACAAGGTGTTCAGATTGCTTCCATATCAATTCCATTGGATAAATAATTTTAGGATATTTATTTTGGTATATTATATGTGGTATTTCCAATGGATACTCAACTCCTCAATGAACTTCAATGAAATCATACTTCAAGGCAAACATCAATACAATCTTTCACCAGGCGGAGCAAAAGAGTTTTATTATGACGACCATAAAAAAGGAATACACTGAAGAAATATATGCTTGGTACGATTATTAGGATGAATTTTATGATTGGTATATGGATAGTTTTCATTTCTCATATGACAACCACTTTCATATTTTATATTATGTCTCTACTCCCCCTTATGTAGAGAACATCAATGTGCCAACTCATGAGCTAGTTATGACTACCAGTGTCCAGCTTGCATATTCTATAGTAGTATTGTTCCTTCCAGATTCAGCCTCGCCCCTTTCTCACTATGTGGATGGATATATTTATTTGGATCCACTTGACAGGTGTCAGTCTTTGGAGCATCATTTTCAATTGGTTATTAAGTTCTAATATATTCCTTGTGGAGTTCACATGAGCACTTGGACATGGGACCCAGGTTTATAATGGTGGTTGGACTACTTCAACACGGTGACTTTCATTTCTTCATGGGACCCTGGTTCTCCAATCTACTTCAGCACTATGGTTCACACTTATCCATGGGACCCTGGTATATGGTTGTACACCCTCATAACAAGTGTTGGGGACAACGCTCTCCTAATGGGGATGGAATGTAGTNAGAATGTTCTTAGGTGGTTGGTAGCACTATAAAAAGGGGTTCAAGCATTGTAATGGGGGAGATCATTATTGTATTGGGAGTGTGTATCTAAATTGTAGGATGACCCATCAAAGAGGCAAGTGAACATGAGAGGATCCCTTCCATAATATGATATATTGTATGGTGTTTCCCTACCTCAAGGGTTTTCTTATAATAAAAGTGTCGTTCTTCTATATTGTTCTTTGAATCTTTGTGGTGTTTTTGTATGCAAGTATTTGGTTCATAACATTACATTAGAGAACAATTCAAGTACAAGATATCAATAGAGTTTAACAATATAGTATGCATATCAGTTCTACCTAATCGGATATGAGGAGAACCAACAAATTGTGTGGCGTTACTTTAGGTAGAGGTAGGGGAAATCAGTGCAGAAGTTCATTACAAAGTTCAGAAAGGGAGATATTCAGCTACGCATCTCTCTCAAAAGAATACATATATTGATCAAGTATGTGGGACCATTACTTCTTAAGATTTATAAACAATTTATGTTGTTCAAACCTATGCAAATTAATGAGGCAAACATTCAAGCACAATACCTTTAAGGAGACAAGTAGAAGTAGCAATTTGGCACGCACGAGCAAACAAAACCACAAGAGAAACAAAGAAAAGGGAATAATAAGAAGAATTTGATTGAAAATAAGTGTACTGAGAAGAATATTGTGGCATTGACACAAGAAGCAACACCTTATGTCAAGCAATGCAAGGATTGCAAGAAAAAGGGACATACTGAGGAACATTGTTGGAAATTACATATTAAGAAACACCCCAAGAATTTCCAGAAGAGGAAGAAGAAGAAGGATTTGATATCTGTACATTTTGAAGAGAGAGTGGATAGTACCTTAGACATGGAAAGAAAAATTACTACACTACCCTTCAAAAGGAGATAGTGTTGGTTGGTTGCAGTCATAAGGAAGAGAAGGAGATGATGGACTTGCTCCACGTCAATATCCATAGGAGATAAAGCAAGGTATATTGCATTTTTTATCTTGGTTTGCAATCAAATTTGATCTCTACATAGTTGGTTGAGAAAATTGGCATGGAGACTCATGACCATCCATAGCCATACCCCCCTAGATTGGGTAATATAAGATGTAGAATTGAGAGTGGACACATAATGTAGATTTAAGTTTTCCATCAACCAAAAATTCATTGATGAAGTGGTAGGAAATGTAGTTCCATTGGACACTTGTGGAGTCATCTTGGTAATCCCATACCACTATGTGAGAGATTCCATCTTTAGGAGGAGAGTATATCAATATAGGCTTGTCAAGGATGGGAAGGAATTTTCCATAAATGCACACAGGGACAAAGCCAAACTCTCTTTGATCAATTCTCATTAGGAAAGGAGATCATTGGTTGCACAAATAATTTTGTCTTGTTGTTTTTTAGAGAAGGAAAGAAACAAAGAGAAGGTAGTGAAGTGGAAATGAAGGCATCCTTGGAAGGATGTGTGGAAATAAATGTTGGCATATGCAACAACTAATTGAATCTCCAGTGGAAAGCAATGTTGGAGGTGTTCCAAGAACCTCAAGGAATGCCACCCAAATGAGAGGTTGAGCATGAGATTCAATTGTTATCAGAATCTCCATTTCCAAACATAGAGTTGTATAGGAAGTCCATCGTAAAAATCAGATGAAGTGAAGAAGCAATTGTAGCAATTATGGGAGTAGGGAGTCATCAATTCTAGTACATCATCATGGGGCCAAATAAGGACATAAGTTGGAGAATGTTTGTTGACTACCATGTCCTGAGAAAAATCATCATCAAGAATAGATAATCCTCTACCAAGGATTGATAGCTTGTTGGATCAGCTGCAACAAGCCAAGTTCTTCACCAAGATACACCTCAAATTAAGTTACAATAAAGTAAGAATAAAATCATAAGATGTGTCAAAGACAAAATTCAAGATAAGGAAAGGTTTGTACCAATGGTTAGCGATGCCTTTCAATTTATGTAATGCAACTACAACTTTCATGAGATTAATGAATGATGCGCTACATATTTTTCTTGACTCATTTTTAATAGTATACTTAGATAGCATACTAATATTTAGTAATACTTGGTAAGAGAACATCTCACATGTGACATGGGTACTATAGACAGTAAATAATAATCAACTAACTGCACATTTGAATAAATTTGAGTTTGGGAAGGATTCCTTGATCTATCTAAGACACATGATCAAATGAGGAGAGTTGAGGATGGAATCAAACAAGATTGTGGGCATTAATTGATGGCCTATTCACACTAGATTGATAGAAGTCGGGAGTTTCATGGGAGTAGCTTGATAATTGAGGTATTTCGTAGCAAACTTTTTAGTAGTACCAACACCATTACATGTCTTGACCACCAAGGGAAATGTTTTCATTAGGGCAAGCCACAACAATGAGCATTTGAAGACATTAAGAAGAAGGTTAGTAATGCTTTTGTCTTGGCGATGCCCAATTTACAATAATAATTTGCACTAGAAACATATGTAGGTGGATATACATCAGGGGCACTACTTAAGGAGGGAGAAAGACTAGTATGTTACCATTCAAAGTTGTTTCATGGAGTAGTTCTTGACTACCCCACATGTGATAAAGAACTATTTGAGCACTATTTTCCAGGAGGTGAAGAAGTGGAAGAATTACCTCTTGGGAAAGGAGACCACCATATACATTGATCATCAACTCCTTCAGTACCTGCAAATTCAAAGTAAAATGTGGAAAGTGAGGTATTACAAATGGTTAGGATTATTGCAACTATTCGACATGTTGATCAAGTACAAGAAAGGAGCTACAAACAATTTGTATTGCATGCTTTCATGCCCCCCACTAAAGAATAGTGTAGAAATTGGTATGAAAATGTAGCTTGATCATTTCATTCGTGATCTCTTGATTGAATATCATCAAGAAGATGAACATTTCAAAGGCATATACAAGCAACTAAAGGAGAGACTAGTCACTACCATGGAAAGAAACAAATATAGCCTCTAGAATGGGTTTCCATACAAGTTGGACAAGATGTGCATAACACATAACATAATGATCAAGTTGATGAGAGAAGCTCAAACTTCCAAAATTGTTGGACATTTTTGCACGACGAAGACAGTGTTAAATTTGAAGAGGTATTTGTACTAGCTAAGATGTAATAAAGATTTGTTAGGACAAATATCACCTCTGGAATGGGTTCCTATACAAGTTGGACAAGATGTGCATAACACATGATAGAAAGATTCAGTTGACATCTAGAATGGTTTGTCATACAAGTTGGACAAGATGTGCATAGCACAAAACATAAGGATCCAGTTGATGAGAGAAGTTGAAACTTCCAAAATTGTTGGACATTTTGGCATGACGAAGACATTGGTAAATTTGAAGAGGTATGTGTACTAGCCAAGATTTAGGAAAGATTTGTTAGGAAAAATATCACCTCCAGAATGGGTTACTATACAAGTTGGGAAATATTTTCATACCACATGAGAAAAAAGATTCAGTTGATGAGAGAAGCTCAAACTTTCAAAATTGTTGGACATTTTGGCATGATGAAGAAAATGGTGAATTTTTAGAGGTTTGTGTACTAGTCAAATATGTAGGAGAAAGTGGAAACATTTGTTAGGGGTTGTTTTCTATGCAACACTAGCAATCCAAGAAATAGGAAGCTTGGGTAATACATTCCATTGCTATTACTGAGGAGACCTTAGGAGAGCATCTCCATGGAATTTCTTGTAGGTTTGCCCATGTCTTGGAGAGGCCATGGATTTCTTAGTAGACAATTTCAACAAGATATGTGAGCTCATTCTATGTAAAAAGACAACCATTGGATGAGAAGTAGCTAAGTGATTGTTCATTCACGTTTGGGTACATTTTGGATTGTTGAGATCCATCATTTCTGATCAATATAGCAGGTTTTTGAGTAGATTCTAGGAAATTCTCTAGGAGAGAATGAATACCAAACTAAGGTATTCATTCCACTATTTTTCATCCCTGGACCAATGGACAGATGGAAGTTTTCAATCAAATATAGGTATGATTTTTGAGAGGGTACAATAGCAAGCATCCAAAGGCATGGGATGAGAAATTAGTGTATATCCAACATTCATACAATTGAGCACTCCATTCTTCCACCAACAAATCACATTTTGAGACTTTCTTCAAATATTTACCTCCCTCACCATTTGACATTGTGTAGGGACAACAAATTAGCGAAGCAGTGCTACAAGGAGATGAGAAGAAGGTAGTCACATTTGTGGAAAGAATCTAGCAGATACATTTGAAGGTACAGTAACATCTTGAGAGAAGTCGATAGCAATATAAAGATAGACATGACCAACACTAAGAAGATCATAACTTATAGGTTGGAGAAAAGGTGTGGCTTTACCTTTGTAAGGAGCACTTGCAAGGAGCAATGAAGAAAGTCATTCCCCTCGGATATGGACCTTTTGGACATCATCGAGCAGATGAATGAGAATGCCTTCAGATTGAGACTACCTTCGTATATGAAAATCAGTTCAATGGTGAATGTGGAGTATATGAAGTTGCTTGAGCCCTCCATTTGGATGGAAAAGAGGACCATTAGGTTATCCCTACTATTGAAAACTTTGCATTACATGATCTAGAATAATTGAAGGGGGGTAAAATTTAGTAACAAAAGGAAAGAGTAATATGCATAGGACAGTAAGAGATATGGAAAATTGGCCTCAAATGACAACCTCCAAGAAAATAAAAATGGTATGAGAGGAACCAAATTGAAATCAAATTCCCTCACCTGGACTTGAAAGCTTTTGGGGACCAAAATCCTCCCAATGGGGAGGTGTGATCTGAATTGGATCCACAAAACAACAAGATTGGTTATCAACTCAAGTTCTAATATGTTTAACAACACCAAGGTTCAAACTTTATGGAGGAGGTAGGAGAAAATGTTGATAACATGAAGGGTCCCATGCAATTTCAACCAATGTCCACACCTTCATTATCATTGTTCTCTTAATGTAATCATGGGAAAATTTTAAAAATGGAAAAAAAAGAGAATTGAAACAAGAAAGAAAAAAGGAATTAAAAAATTCAAACATGAGAACTATTCCTCAAAGTGCTTATTGAGAAAAAACAGACTAGGAGAATCCAACACTGAGCTTGCATGAAGATAAAGAGTTAGAGATTCTTGCCCTTCCACCTAACCCCCCATCTAATCATTCACCTATTTATCCATGCACCACAAAGGGATATGTGTTTTTGTAATGTACCCAACACCCATACTAAGTCTCATCACTGTGGAAAATGACTCAGACTGTTAAATCTAAATTTAAATATGCCCCATACATAAAAAAGAAAAACCAAGGGGCAGCAGGCCCACAAAAATTACAACAAAACAATAAGTTGATTTACCCATGCATCTACAACATTTCTAAACCATGAATGCATCCAGTAAGCACACAACAAACACACACGACATTCAGTAATCAATTACACAGTGGAATAATCATATTAAAAATAATAGTGAACTTATATGTTTATAAATATAACCAACTGGATGCAAATAAAGGATGAACCTCTCATCCATAGGCATTGTTGTTTCAAATCTCAATAGCAGGCCACCCCCGAGTTGAGGCTATGAGTCCACAAGGATATCTATCCCTCTAAATGTCCACTCTCCACACATAGCAACCCCAAACCTAGGTTCCAAACTCCAACAGTAGTTCCAATCCACTAGCTCTCTTCCCCATAGCCTATACAACCTAAGGAATGTACCCCCTTCATTGTTCTCAGTCCATTGGGTTGTAGCATTAATTTATCAGGGCTTCCAATGCACTAGGTTGGCTAGGAATCTCTCAATTGGGGACTTTAGGACTCTCAGCTACTTCGGGAGTTTTCATTGCAGCACTCACAAGTTTCTTGAGCCATTTCCTCAATAGGAAATGCACTACAGGATTATAGCCTATTTTACAGGAATGCATGCCTCATTTCCAACATAACACATAGCCAAACAATGGCTTCCTTCAATCATATCATGGTGGTGCTCTTCCCCCTGCTCATCTCCTCTCTTGTTGCCCAAAATATGCATGCAAAAATTGTCTCCTTTCTACATATGAATTTCCTTCTCTTTCCCTTGCTTGCTTGACCCTCACTCTTCCCAAAGATGATTGTACATCAACCCCATGCTTCCAATAACTATGGAATGTAACTCCTCACACCCACCCTCTTACATGAGTTTTAATGATTGGATTTTGGAACACTCAATAGCAAAATAAAAGGTTTACAAAATGATAATAATTTTAGGAATGTGGATTGGATTAATACCCATGAATAAAATCCCCCTTGGACCCCTCTCTCTTGTGGAATCATAGCCCCCGCATCATTTTTATCCCTCTCATATCGCGGCAATCGATTACTACTTTTATTAATTTATTCAGTGCACATAATATACAATTTGGCCCTCGGCAACTGGGTGTACTCATGAAGATGCCAGCAACTCCAATTTGTATTCCACAATACCAATATTTTGCAACACCTTATAAGGGCCATAGTACTTTGGTGATAATTTATTATCCTTCTTGGCTTACTTGAGGGACATCTGTTTGTATGGTTGTAGTCTTAAAAACACCCAATCCCCTACTTCAAAACTTGTTTCACTACGATGTTGATCTGCTTGTTGTTTCATGCGATTTTGCTGATCTGCTTGTTGTTTCATGCGATTTTTGTGCCATGGTCAGGTTGTCCTTAATATTTGGAGAACTTGTTGTTGATGCTGGATGATTCTCCACTACTTTGAACCTTGTATTCAGAGAAGAAGTTACATGAGGGTATCCATAGAGTTCCATAAATGGTGTCATTTCTTTTGTTGCAGTATGAAAGGGCGTTATACCACCATTCTGCCAAGGGTAACCATTTGAACCATTGTGCTTGTTTATCAGAGACAAAGTAATGAAGGTAGCCTGCCATACGTGTTCACTATCTGGGTTTTTCCATCGCATTGAGGATGATAGATGAGCCTATGAGCCAATTGAGTACCCAAACAAGAAAATAATTTTGTCCAAAAATGTCCAGTGAATATGGGATCTCTATCACTTACAATAATCTTTGGGTTGCCATGTAGCTTTTGAACAGTCTCCATGAATGCGGTGGAAACTATACTAGCCTTGAAGAGATGAGAGAGTGGACAAAAGTGTGTGTACTTGTTCAGTCTATCAACAATCACCATGATGACACTCTTTCCTTCTTACTTTGGTAACCCTGTGATGAAATCCATGGAAACCTCCTCCCAACACTGACTTGGGATGGCGAATGGTTGTAAAAGACTTGGGGTCTTAATTTGTTCCACCTTATTTTGTTGGCAAACCAAACATTCTTCCACAAACCTTTGAACATCAGTTTTAAGGCCATCCCAAAAAAATTCCTTCTTGACCCTATGGTAGGTTTTCAAAAATCCTAAGTGCCCTCCTACTGGAGAGGTGTGCAATTCCAATAGTACCTTTTGTTTGAGTTGGGTGTTCTTACATAAATATAAGCGATCTTTGTACCATAGTGAATAATTTTTCCATGTAAATGTATCCGATGCACTGGAATCCTGCTACAACCTTTGAATGAGAGTCCACACTTTTTCGTCATTCTTCCATTCATGCCTTGCTTCTATTATCCAATTAGGTTGGATGATCGAGATAACACAAAGAAAGGCCTAAACATATTCATCCTTTCTTGAGAGTGCATATGCCACAACATTTTTATTCCCTTTTTTATAGACGATTTCAAAATCATAACCCAATATCTTGGTTACCCATTTTTGTTGTTCTTCTTAAGATAGTCTTTGTTCCAAGAAGTATTTAAGATTATCATGATTTGTTTTGACTTTGAAGTGCCTACCTATTAGGTAAGGACGCCATTTATTCAATGCATGTAGTATTGTCATCATTTCCTTCTCATAAATGGGTTTGTGTAAGTCCTTTCCCTTGAGTGGTCGACTTTCAAAAGCCAGGGACCTTCCTTCTTGCATTAGGACAACACCAATTCCATTTCCTGATGCATCACTTTCCACAATAAAGGTTTTTGTGAAGTCTGGAGTGGTCAAGACGGGAGCTTTGCACATCACCTCTTTAAGTTGTTCAAAAGATTTAGTTTCCTATGGAGTCCATGAAAATGCATCCTTCTTAGTTAGTTCCATTAAAGGTATTGCTATTCTTCCATAGTGTCAAATAAACTTGCAGTAATAACCTGTCAAACCCAAAAATCCTCTAAGATTCTTCAATGTTTTGGGAATCGGCTAGTCCATAATGGCCTTAATATTGTTAGGGTCTACCTTGAAACCTTCATGAGATACAATATGACCCAAATACTCTACCTACTTCACTCCAAAGAAACATTTGGATGGTTTGGCATATAGTTGTTTCTCCTTTAGTAGTTGTAGCACCTTGTCAACATGTCGCACATGATCCTCCCAAGACTTGC
>SNQJ01S0153403.1:13007-23443 GCA_010110895.2 Picea sitchensis | reverse complement strand
TGTGTGTGTTATTATGTTATAACTTATAAAATCGAAGGGAAGCGGATCTAACTCTCAATTAAGACTATTTAAAATATTACACCCACATAGATAAGCTGGAGTAACGTAATTTTTGTAATGTTTTAACTCACAATCAACACTTTAGACATAATTGAATTTTAGTGTGCAAGTTGTGCAACCTCAAGGTAAGTTAGATGAATCGATTGTACAATTACACTCTATGGCTAAATTAGATAAAAATCCATGGATTTAGTATCAGAACCCTAAGAGTTTTCTAATTAAATTTGTATGTTTCATTATGAGGTATTACTTGAGTTACATGTTGATATCTAATTTTTAGAAGAATAAGACTTGAATTTACTCTAAATTATAAATTAGGTTTACCTTATTGGATTATAATATACAACATGTGTTTCCGGATAAACAAAATTTAAACCTCAGTTGAACACTCAAAATAAAATAAAATAACCATTTTTCTATGATCATCATGATAACTATTTACTTTTGTAATTATTTTCATTTTTATGAATGTATTTATAGGGATGTTAAATTCTGTATCCATAAATAGGTGCTCGGATTTCTCTTCTTCTTCACTTTCTTCAGATGAGTTGTTGTTATTTTCAGTGTAAAATGTCTTCTTGTTGTTGTAGACATTACTTTTTTCTTTGGTTTGGGGCTTCTTCTATTATTTGGAAGCTCTTTCATTATCACTTTCTTCTTTTTTTGGATAGGGACATTTGGTAGAAAAATGTCCAATCTTTCCACAGTTAGCATGTTAGAGGAAACTTTCCTTTGTATCTACCAGTTCCTTTCTTGAGTTTCTTCATGAAGTTAGCTATCTCTTCATCAGATATCTTTGTTTGATCTTCATTAGATACCTGCTCATGTTTCTTCTTTGATTTAGATACTTTGAAAGTCATTTCTCCTTTTGTTGGTCTTTCTTTCCCTATTCTCATCTCATGCGCTGTGAGGATCCCATGTAGTTCATCCATTGTGAGATTATCAAGGTCTGGTCTGTCTTCAAGAGTAGAAATCTTGGCATCATATATTATGGGTAAAGATCTCAAGATATTTTGGACAATGGGTTGATCTTTGAGTTCGTCTCCTAATGCTCTGATGGAGTTGACTACTTCATCTACTCTCTGAAGATATTTTGTTATGTTCTCTTCTTCTTTCATTTTCATGTTTTCAAATTGTGCTCTGTAGGTTTGTAGTTTGGCCTTTTTTAATTTTCTATCTCATTCATATATGACCTTTAGTTTGTGCCAGATTTCTTTTGCTGACTTACAATGCATTACTTTCACAAATATAGGATTGGCTAATCCTCCTAGGAAGGCATTAGTTTCTATTTCATTGTCATTACAAAACTTCTTCACGGCTATGTATGTGGGAGTAGTAGCAGGTACAGTGTACCCATCTTCTACAGATTTCCAAATACCACAACCCAGGGACATTATATATCCTTTCATCATCACACTCCAAAGTGCATAATCATTCCCTTTGAACAAAGGTGCTTTGGTGGAAGACATTCCTTCTTGTTGATCCATAGGATTATGTAGAATCTACTTTCCAGTTATTAGAATGTGCTAAAGGAACCTGCTCTGATACCAATTGTTGGAATATGGTTTAATACTAAGAGGGAGGGTGAATCATTATTAATAAATTTTCACAATATTTAATTATTTTCAGCAAGAAACTTCAGAAATAACATCAATAAATATAAACTCAATTTACAAATTACAAGTTTTAAATGAAGATTAATTTAGAGCACCAACTCTAGGAGACAAAAATCCACTTGTTCATGGCACCAACCCTAGGAAGAACTAACTCCCTTACTTTAGGGCACCAACCCTAGGAAGCACCAACTCCTTGGTTTTAGGGCTCCAGCCCTAGGAAGCACCAACTCCCTTGTTTTAGGGCATCGACTCCCTTGTTTTTACACTTTAATTAGCAAAGGATACCAATCCTTACTTACTCCTCCCTTCCACCCTCACTTCATAAGTATCTTTGTCTTTATTCCTTGGACTATGCACTTGCTTCTGATCTTCTGATGTAGACCATAGAGACACTTTCTTCTCACCATTATTTCTCATTTATATAGTCTTCCAAATTGTGTGAATTTGAACCATTGTGTCTTTTGACAATGAACCATTGTACCCTTTCATTAACATAAATTAATTTCTTCCTTTATTAATTTAAATAATCATATGAATTTGGTTTTTCTTCAATATATTTTTAATAGGAAACTATATTAAGAATCGAATTCTCAAATGGTACTGGTAGACAAGCTTCTTTATCTTTGTGGCCATAATGATGAACAAGCTTCTTAGCCTCTATCAATTACAATAATGGTGTTCTTCTCGGGTTTCCTACAGGAAACAGAGTTAAGCCCTAGGTGCTTTATACTTTATTTGACCTCTAGTTAAGTCTCTATTACAAAAGGTGCTTGTTCGACCTCTGGCGCTAACTCTCCAGTTGTGAACCCCTTTCTTCTAGGTGACCAAAACCCATGAAAATGCAATTCCTAATGGGCGCTTATCCGGTGATTTCATGAACATTATCTTGGATTAACGATCAAGAATTAATCTAATGGTGATATCTACGACCCATGCTCTTTCAACATAGTGGAGCTTTAATACTTTGCCACTATGTGCTTTTAGTCCTAGAGAGACACGTCATCAATTATCGACGCTCCATATTAATAGCACAACACCTCCTTAAAATTAACTGTCATGCAACTTGTGGTGCACAATTTCTCCTCCATCATGGATCTTTATCATCAATGGATGGTTAGATCTTCACTTCCTTACAATTTCGATAGTCTTTGAACCTTTTCATACTTTGGAGATCGACGGTTATGATTTAATCAATCCTTGAGTGGATGGTTCACAGACTTGCGGACTCACATGTCTTCCTTTCCATTGCTTACCTTGGTGTTTTAATTAGATAGACAGTTTGGATATAATTAAGTGTTGAGTGGAGGCCCTAGTTTATCTAGGCACTTTAGACATATCTATGGTTTGGATTTAATCAATCGTTGAGTGGATGGTTCTCATTCATTTCAAACATGGACTTTTACTTAGAATTATTTTGTATGATAGGTTCGTGGACTCTTGGACTCTTGGACTCACATATCTTCTATGGTGTCATCAAAATGCACCCCCAACTTCCGCAACCTAAAATATGAACCTATACTTAGAAACATTTTCAAGTGATTTTTCTCAGTTTCGCGGACTCGCGGACTCATATCTCTTCTTGGATTTTGTCAAATGCATGCCCAACTTTTTTTACCTCTATAATGAACCATACTTGGAAAGTTTTAAGTGATATAGATAGAATATGATACTTAACCATTTTTTGGTTGCTCGGCGGACTCATGGAAAGAGATCTGGGTCGTCTGATTATGATTTTAATTTGATCCAATGGTCAACATTGTTTCTTCATTCTTTACCATCCGATCGTGCTCTTATTTTGATCCAATGATCAACATTGTTCTTCGTTCTTTACCATATGTCCGTGCTCTTATTTTGATCCAACGATCAACATTGTTCTTCATTCTTTACTATTGATTCCTGCAACTGGTATAACTGGATACTTGTCTAGATGATAAATCCATATTAACCCTTGTTGAAATCAATGACAACATAGCAACATGTCCAAAAATTTCATGTTCATCATTACCTCCAAACACTATTGAACTTACATATATTTATAAAAGAAATGATGAAAGTACAATTAGTTGCTCAAACTCTATTTTTTTACACCTCTATTAAAAGAGAATCAAGTATATTGTTTCATTTCTTGAGAATTTGCATGAATTACTCATCTATTGAACAAGTACTTCCATTTCCCTGAGCCATTATTAAAATGTGTTAATAAATATTTAGTGAAGTGATATTCTTTTATATTTACATGTAGTTAGTAGTTTATTACATGTTAAAGTTTGATATACAAAAAATGATATCATTGCATGTTACTAGATGATATTTTTTAGTAGAGGATCAAGAGGATATCGGAGGGGACAAGGTAGAATTCCTAACACTTTTTGGAAATAAGGAAGGAATAAAAGAATAAGGTTATTTTTTCACGATGATGTCAACTCTTATGAATTCAATCATTTGGAAACTAGGCACCTTTTCTTGGGTGGACAAAAAGATTTGCATCATCCCTTGAGACCTGTTAATATACATTTGCAACCACATCTGAGTATAGTTGATATCCCTTTGCATCCATAACCTAACCTTGTCAATGATTAATGGGAAACAAATCTAGACAAATATGTTTCTGAAAATGCAAAATGGCCTAGCAATCATGAAAACCAACCCCAACCTGCACTTGCTACTGCTTCAATTAACTCTTTGCTCAAAATCAACCTTACATTGAGATCAAGTCTTCTTCTTTGAATATGCCTATAGATGAAAAAGGAAATAATCCCATGAAATAGTTATCATGAAGCTTTGAATCCTCAAAACCCGATTTTGTCCACTCCAACGCAAACACTAGGAAGTTACAAGGAGACGAGAAGAGGGGAATTTCTCATGTGGATATGTTTCTTGAAATATCTTAGTATTGATACTTCATGCTTATGATAACTATGATGACGTGGATAAAAATTTGACTTGGTTTGACATTTTCAAATTTTGACTATTTAAGACATCATATTTTTGAAAGATCAAGTTTTATACCAGTGTTATCTAGAGAGACAAGGAAACGATATTTATATATTATCATGTCTTATGTTTATATTATGGTCACAAGTGGTTTATGTTTATTGTTTCATAAAGTTTAAGTGATGCAAATTCATGTGAATATATGTAATGTTCGCACTTTTGGACATTTATATTACAGAGTGTTGCGCTGACCAGAGTAGCCAGATGGGTGTGATAGCGAATATAGGAGCTATTGAGGGGTTTTATTGGGCCAGAATTGCATCATTCATCATATTTCATCATCATGATCCATTCCACACAACTTGACTTTGGTTTCGTTGCATTTCGACGATTTTCATATTTTTAAGTTATTATGGGTTATATTTTAATTAAATCCACTAAGCAGGTCATATTGGACATAATGCTTGGAGGGACCTCTTAGTGTAATAGCTCATAGGAATCGGGAGGAAGAGCACTATAGGATAAGATGATGAGAAGTGAATTTTAGTGGCCGGAGAAGCCATGAGGATTGATAAATCACTTTTTAGAGGAGAAAGGATTAATTAATTAATTTAGTGATTTAATTAATTAATGAATAATTAAATAAAGTAAAAGTCACTTGGAGAGAAAAGGTGAAAATGGAGTATAAAAGAGAGATAGGGGCCTCTATTCTCTCATTATGTGTATTATCAGTTTGATATCTGGCTTCTTGCTAGTGAGCCCATGCATTTGGGGGTTTTGAGGGTTTTGACTGAACAAACCCTAGAGATCAGCTCGGTGATGAAATATCCAACCCAACCTAGTCTAATATTGGTCGCAGAGGTGAAATATCCCTCCCTCACCATTCTACCTCAGATCTATTTAGTTCCAGGAGCCTTTGTGGAGGTAGGGCATATTATTGGAGGGTTTATGCAGAGTTAGGGCGTACCCATCTTGAGAGAGTGGTTCGATTTGCACAAAGGTGATTAGATTCTTAGTAGATCTCACTCCATGGTTTCTATCCATCACCATAGTTCTTTATTACAACAGTGTTTGAGGGTATTCATCATGTTCTTCATTTCTTCTACCCGTGGGGAGTATTTCATCTTGAGGAGGGTGCACTATACTTAGAGATCTTGTGTTCTGGAGGGGAATACCTTTCCCAATAGACTAGATATTTGGAATTGGGGTTTCCTAACTCCTTATATACCTTTTGGTATTGGGTTTCAAAGGTTTGGAAGCTATATTCTTGGAGGTCAAATTATTGACTTGTTTCAGCTAGGAGGGTGCACCTATTATTAAAGACACTGTGGTTTGGGGGTCTTTTGGTTGAGCTACTTCTCTGAGACTGCTCATATCTTCTTGCCATCACTTGATATATCTTCTCATAGATTATTGCAGAGGTTTGAGGCCATTAGAGAAGAGGTTGTACCTTCCTTGGACCATTTCAGCTGGGAAGTGTGCATTGTGAGAGAGGGAACTTCACATACAACAAAGGGTATCCGTTGGTATTCAATGTTGCTTGGTGTTCATCTTGAAGAGGATTTTGAAAGCCTAGATCTTCATCTTGGGGGAATCATCAACCACACACTCTATTCTGTGATATGTATGTCAGATCTGCTCCATTTTGTATGAGGTCAATTATATATGAATAATAAATCAGATATGAGGTATTTGTGTTATTTACTTGAGTTGTATCTACTACATTTTGTTGTGTATACGCTATTGGCTACATTGATATCTTTAATTACTGAAAACACACAATAAAATCATTATTATAAACCCCAACGCAACTCAAGAGACTTAAATCAACAAAGTTTTTTATGAAATGCCACAACTAGAAAAATCATAAAACTCAATAAAAACCCAATGTTCCAATCATATTTGGTTGGGAACATTACATTGGTATTAGAGAAAATATTCATCCCATCCTGAGGGGTCTTCCATAAGGAGAAATAGATTATATGGACTTTGCTAGAGAGATGGTATATTGTGCAAGGGAATATCGAGCCCTCGGTGAGAACTTCAGGGCTCAAGTGACACTCTAACAGTTTGTATCCATAAAAAATCCTAGATGGATAAAAGATGAGATCACACAGTGGGTTAGCATAACAGATGAAAACAGAGCTGGGGCAACTGGATGGAAGGAATCACAGGTTAATCCTACACCCATTAGGAGCAAGGAACTTTGCTACAGTTGCAAAGAGCCTTGGGATCCAGATCACAGATGCAGGGGTAAAGGGAAGGTGCAGCTTGTTGAGGCGCACTATGAAAGTGAGGATGAGGATGAGGATATGCATGAGGAGGAGGCCATATATGTCTATTTAGAGCAGTTTGATGAGGCTAGTTATTCTTGTGCATCTGAGGGACAATTGGATGGACAGGATGATAGTGCATGTTCTTCATCTTCCATATCAGGCAATGTTGAGGATTCAACACTTCAACATAGTGGTGACCCTTGTGAGGATTCACATGTGTTAACACTTAGACATGATAAGATTATGAGGTCAGATTACCTACCCGTGGTCATAGACATGTCCTCTAGGAAGTAAGATATGGAGGATGATGATTTTTCTATGATGACCGTGACCCATTTTCCATCTTCTCGGACACCTATGATAGCCACGACACATGAGAATATCAGTGGCATTTCGGATATGGTGGAGGATCCTTGTGTGAGGATTGTACAACAGGGACATATGGATCTACAAAACTAGGAGGAAAGACATGACTTGGAGACAATTGACCTTACACATACCTATCAGTATGAGGAGAGTGAGTAACCTCTTCTAGAGATTCCATTGTTAGATCAGGTTGTGGGCGCCGACATTTTGGATGGGATACTCACTTCCAAGACCGGTCTACAGTGATGAGGATCCACTCCTTATTGTTCAGGATTACCACATCTCATGTCTAGACACATTTGTATGGGATCCAAGTGCAGATGACATTAGCAAAGTGAGCACACATGAGGATACAGCTGCCCATACATGATATAGTGTGATTCAGATGGGAGTAGCAGTTGGTGATGGAGGGCAATGGTGTATAGGAGGACTCAATAGCATAGTGGACAGGGGGCAGTTCAGTGCCTTATCTTTTGAGGAGTGTGTTTTTTGGGATTCCATTGTTGAAATTATCACTGGGAGGCATGAGGTAGCACCTCAATAGGATTGTGATCAGAAATCATGAAACTTAGCAGGTTAGTTGAGAGACAGTAAGGACATGTTCATGGCATCCACTAAACGCACTAATGACACACATGCATTGGTGGAAGATTATTTTTGGAGGGAATCGATGGCACATGATAGTTTAGATGGGGGATTTTCCATGGATGACTTTCATACTCTCAGGGAGAGAGTGACTATGATGAGGTACGATTACCATCAGTTGTTGATGGACAGAGATTATCTATTGGAGGTTGGAAAGACGTATCACAAGGCCTTGAGGGAGCAGGAGTTGGAGGTGGATTGACTCACTCATGAGTTGGTGAGCACACAAGAATTATTGGAAGGCACACAGACAACCCTTCAAGAATTAGAGTCCAGATGAGAGGAGATCCCTGAGGAGACTGGTCAAAGATACACTATATCTGTCTCGACAGAGAGTCAGATATAGCCATCAGTTACATTATTGGAGGATGTCTGGGTGGCGCCACCATTCATGGGTAGTACTGAGACATTTGGTCATACACATACACATGGGGATTCCAGAGCTAGGGGTAGTGACGAGGACACTTTCATTTGTGTTCTAGGATTGGTTTATATCCATGTAGAGGTTGATCCAACAATACACCTTGGGCATATGATGATGAGAGATAGTCCACAAGAGCATGCAGAGGTTTATAGTGGGATTCAGAAGGACACATTGGATTGCAGGGAGGAGACACACTTAATGGAGTGTGGATATTCCTCTCCCTTGTAGCAGCATATAGTTCTGGGTGATCACCTTCACAGTAGCAGCAGTTATATGAGTGATGATGGAGGGAGAGTGATTGACCAGTATTTTGCAGAGTTGTCTACTATTGTACCCGATGGTTGGAGTTTAGTGACGAGTACGGATGATTATTAACCATGCGTGCTAGTGGATGAGATTTTGGTCAAGTCCTTGGAATTGACCAAAGCATATGATATTTTCCATTAATACAATCGGTTGCAAATATTTATGCTAGCCTTTCCCAATACTTTCATCATTGACAATAGCATAGGGAGATATAGACAATGGAAGGGGATATGGAGATTTGGTAGGCTGAGACCACCAGACATAAGTGTCTTTATTGCATACAACAACATAGGGGTGGATTATCAGAGACAAAAAGTCAAGGCCTTGGGCGTGATAGAGAGTATATTAGGTCATGGGACAGAGGATATTTCAGATATTGATACAGATACAGGTGTTGGACACACCTACCACACTTAGAGGGGTAGGTGAATAAGTGTGGGACTCTTTTTCCCAAAACTTCCCTCTTTCACAAAACTCATTAGTTAGCATTCAACATTTACTCATCACTCATTGTTTCCATTTATAACCAGTTAGATGTGAACACATATCAGCAACATATATCAGCAATATATATCAGCAATATATCATCAATAAGTCATCACCACAAGGAACACAAAGAACACAATATGTATGTACAATTTTATTTTTATTATGGACTTCAATCCTTGGGGTTTTTCAACAACAACTGAATAGAGTACAACTCTACAAAAGCACTAGCTCTATAATGCAAGACTCAGCTTACACACTCAACACCAACTAAGATGAGGCAACAATCCTCAACAGATATCAATCTGGAACAAGTACGTGATCTATCAGTAGTGTAGCCTACGTGTGTACGTGCCCTGGCTCACTATAGCATGCATATGTACGCGGATAGTGTATACAACAACCTGTGTATCACTTATGAGCACTTAGGGTTTTCTCTTAAAGATCAACTCAGATCCTCTACAACCAGTTTATCATTCTCTTTTGTTTCTCACTATCCAAACTGACCACCGGCCAGTCACAACACATCCATGTTATCCAATAGCTTACTCATGCTCCATAACCAATCAATATGAATGCTACTCAATCATGCATAATACTATATCCATCATATCAATACTAAATCATAAGAGTGTTTCTCACTCCATCAACCAACATAAACCACATCATAGCAACCGTACCAAGAATTCCCTAAGCATTCAATCAATAGTATCCATCGAGACAATAATGAAACCATACCAGTGTCTCAGTGACAGATCTAAGCCCATAAAATGAAGATATGGAACCTATTTCAGTCTTCAGCAGCCATTCATCATCTCAAACACAAATCTCCATGATTTTGTCCACTGTATGTGCCCTGTCCTCATACAACCCACGTATGTATGCACCTTGGCCCATTACAGCCTGTGTACACCTCAGAAACTAGGGTTTTTGAAGCTCTGAGACGTTTTCCGTCAAGATCTCCAATATTTCCGAAAATTTGATGCGTCCATGAGATCCTCCTCAAGATCTCTTTCCCAAAATAGATATTCAATCATGCTCAAGATATTCACACCAAAGATGCTCTCACAAGAATCTCTCCATCAATACTCCAAAATATATTCTCACAAGAAGCTCTCCATTGATCCACAAAAATGATGATTTGCAATAGTCCATAGCTATCTTATTTATACTTTCATCCCCTAGGTCACTTAACCCATTTCTAGGTCATTTAACCTATTTTCCTTGTTTTAGGGTTAACCACTTTCCATAAATAGAAATTTCTCCAATACTTTATCATTTAAATATTCCTTCTTGATTTTGTCACCTTACTTTATCATTTAA
>SNQJ01S0153402.1:8350-22789 GCA_010110895.2 Picea sitchensis | reverse complement strand
GGTAGTATTGTTCCTTAATAGCATCCATGAAGGACTCTAAGCTGATCGTGATTGTAAATAATGAGGGTTCCTCTATTTCCTTTTTCTCATAGAAAATTTCCCACCAATATTTGACATGGGGAACGACTTTGAGGAGTGCAAAATTAATCTTTTCTCTATTCAAAAAGTTATGGACAGAAAAATACCCTTCTAGTAGATTCAACCATTTTTCTACAACATATGCATCTATTTGACCTTAAAATATAGGAATATCAAATTTGATTTGTACCTTTAAGGGGGTAGCGCCTCCGCTTGAGGAAGACATGTCACTTGTTGGTAGTCGCTGAAGGATTTGCACAAAACTATCCATTATCTCGTTCCTCTGTTGCGTGAGGTCTTCCTCAAGCAACATTTTGAAAGGATCTCTTGCCCTGATGTCTTTCTTGGGTGTGCAAGAGATTTGGTCCTCAAGAGAAACAAGCTCGAGACCCAATTCTTTGTACCCTGACCTCATTGGGGGCATGCATTAAGAACGATAAGGAGCAGCCCGCTCTGATACCACTGATACGAATTTTATGAGCAGAACAAAATGAATACAAATTATTATTATTCTTAACACATAATCAAAGAGATACAGTAAAATTGGCTTATATTCAATAAGGAAATATGTTGAAACTGTAAAATGCAGCGGAAAACAAGCTTGATGGAATGGTGGCGGCTTATCTTTGAGAAGATATGTGACAGTTGCGCTCATTCACAAGAATAAGATGTACAATGAGGATCTGAAGGCATTTTTACAATAAACCTGAATGCTAAAACCCTAGACATCCAAAAACCTAACCCTAGGAGATGAATCATGAAAAGTCATGTGGGGCCCGTTGGGGTAAGTTAGTACATCAACTTCCCGGGGTCGTCACTTTTGCATATGATCTTCGTTTTAGATGCATGATGGCCCATTCGAAAGGTCTATCCAAGGAATGCACATCGTGTTGGCATACTAGACTTAAACAACAATCTCACTATGGCAAGCCCTAAAAACATTGTTTAGGGCCTCAAAAAGGCCTTGGAAGTCGGGGACCCAAAAACTAGGAAAAAATTGCCAAACTAAAAAACTGCCAAAATGAACAAGTTGGAATAGGAGGGAGGCCACCGACATCCAACTGGATCAATATAGGATTTGTTAATCCTCCTAAAATGGCATTGAATTCTCTTGAGTTTTCATTGCAAATCTTATTTCTTGTAGTATCTATGGGTGGAGTAGTTGGTGCATTGTAACCATCTACTATAGATTGTCAAACATCAAAACCAAGATCCAACAGGTAGCTTTTCATTCTTATTTTCCAGAAAGCATAATCATCTCCCTTAAACAATGGTGCTTTGTTGGAAGACATTCCCTCTTGTTGATCCATTTCTTTCAAGATCTATCTTTCAGTTATTAGACTGTGTTGAAAGCACTCTCTCTGATACCAATTTCTGGAAATACTAAGAGGGGTTGGTGAATCAGTATTACCTTTTTACACAATTAGTAATTGTTTTTTTATTTTATTAATCACCACAATATATCAACAATGGACTTGTATTTAAAATAAATTATATAAATATAATTAATAAGAATTACAAGGCTTATAAAGAATAATCTTGTGTTTGTGAAGGACACCAATCCTCTTTAGAGCACCAACGCTTGAAGAAACAAATCCCCTTATCCAAGGCACCAACCCTAGGAAGCACCAACTCCCTTGTTTTAGGTAACCAACCCTAGGAAGCACCAACTCCCTTGTCTTTAGGTCACCAACCCTAGGAAGCACCAACTCCCTTTTCTTTAGGGAACCAACCCTAGGAAGCACCAACTCCCTTGTTTTCACACTTTACTTAGTAAAGGATATCGATCCTTCCTTGATCCTCCCTTCCACACTCACTGCATAAGTATCTTCAACATTCCTTCTTGGAATCTGCTTCTACTTTTGATCTTCTGACCTGGACTGCAGAGACACTTTCTTCTCACCATTATTTCTTGTTTATATAGTCTTCCAACTGGTGTGAATTTGAACCATTGCGTCTTTTGACAATGAACCATTGTACCCTTTCATTCATAACGATCATGTTTTAATTCTTCTTTAATCATGACTATGTATCGGTTCATTAGTCTACATATCTCGAATTGTTGTAAATTTGAGTCTTTAATCAATAGGTGATCCCTTCATATCAAAATTCATGTCATCACGAGCTTGAAACCACGAGCTTATCGATTCCAGACATTGTTATGTTAGCTCTTTATTCTTCCACCCCTATTATTCTACATGGGACCATATTCAAATGTCTGAGGGCTTATTTAGTTCTATCCCATTTAGCTTCTTTACCTTATCACGTGACTAGTTATGGAATCAGGTTCTTCGATAATTCATCCTTCGGGAATTTCAGCCCTTGTTGTCATTCAATCCTCTTGGAGTACATTTCATCGAAGTGCATATATTTTATTCACTAGTAGATCAGATGGTCAATATTTAATATTCCATTGGATGGACGATCCTGGATTATCCAAAGGCTTCAAACAAATCGACAGTCAGAACTTAATCTATAGTTGAGTGGATGGTTCTTGTTCACTTCGAGACTTCGGTGTTTTGGTACTCTGGCCTTTGTAGTCTTCCAACTCTTTCAGAGAAAATTTCGTCGGAGAGCGTATCAGCACTTCCCTACTTAATAACCTACACATGTCCAGAATATAGGACTGTGGGTTTAGGCACAAAGGAGCTCCCGCTCTTTGGGTATTCGGCTATTTGTCACTCTGAGACTCTGGGCTACTCAAACTCTGAAGTAGTTCAATCCCTCCGGAGTGTTTACCTACCAAATAAGTCATAGAATGGCGGTGACCACTTGTTGTCGGTTAACACCTCTTCTTACACTATCCTTCCACTATGCTTGATCAACGGTCAAGAGCCCTTTCAAAGTAGATCAATGGTTAGTGTTACTTTGTGATTCACGCTTACTCTATCCTTCCATTGTACTTGATCAGATGGTCAAGAAATATTCCATATGATTTTAGATCAATGGCCAAATGTTAATTTGTGACTTTGACCTTTGGCACTTTGGGTATTTTTGCTGGTAGGAGAATTTGGACATCCTCGAAGATAGTAATCCCAGATTGACGTGGCATACTGATGTCACCTATGATGACATGGACCCTTAATGTGTGTGCCATGTGTCACCTTGATGTGTGGCTTTTATAGTCCTTATGTGCCACATTGACCTTGACACTTGTCATAATTTTATTAGACAACGTGTCATCTACTATTGACATGGTCCTACCGACTTGGACCTATTGATGTGTCACATGTCTTCCTCCTAGATCTAATGGTCGTAGGTTCATCTAAAGCTTCTTATTGATCTGATGGTTGTCATTTCTTCGGGAATATGACACTTTTAAGACTTCAATCTAATACTCTCGAATTGTCAAAGTGTCGAATAGATCTATCACCATATATATTTCCTTGTCTTGATCGATGGATTCTATTAACTCTAGGGCTCTAGAGTTTGGGATTTCTTGGTTTATCTGAGCTTCTTATCATCGGAGTAGGTCAATGTTGGAGTTGACCACCTTCTTCCTTTTAGTGCAATCTAATGGTTTCAATATTCATTTGAGATCAACGGTTGACGGTATTTCCTTTCTCTTCCTCCAATTTGATGGTCGATGGGAGTTCGGGACTTCATGGCTTCAGCCTTTGGGAAAACCTACATGTTTCATACTCCTTTTCATCAGAGTGGAAAAGTGGAATAGTGTCGAAGTTATTTATCTACTACTTGATCCAACAGTCCATAATGCTACTACTTCAGATCTGACGGTTGAGATTTAATCATGCCCAACCTCTGAGTTTACCTTGATCTAATGATCCTCGATTGTCCCAAACTAAGAATGAACATCTCTTATAACTTGATATTTTACAAACGGATTTATTTACTCACATAACTTTGTCTCCTATGTTATTTCAAAAGCATCATCGCTTCTAAGATTCAATTAACGATCTTCCTTCTGAGATTTGTATCAGTGTGCTCCTCTATGCATTGTCTTTATCCAATCAGAAGGATATCTCATCTGAGTTTTAGGTTTATACAGGATTCCTTTGCACCTCACGTTATGTCTTTTGCGCAACGTACTACATTATCTCTCCCGAGATTTAGGATCTTAAAGACATATAATGACAATACCATATTGATTTTCTTGAAATCAATGCCAACACCATAATACTATGTCCAGTCATTGATCGTATTGGTCTTCTTTGACATCAATGCCAACACCATAATTCCATGTCCAACATTCTCCCCCTTTGGCATTACTGGCAACAAAGTAAAACCCCTTTTTCAATCTTGAATGGATTTTATCGATCATTCTCCCCCTTTGATAGTAATTACAAAAAGGGATGTTTCCTTTTAGGGTGATAGTCCCACTGAGGTGATGCCCACCCTGTCTATGAATCTCTCCCCCTGGAATCATGCTGCTACAAGCAATCATGGGAAGAATAATAGCTCCCCATGTCTTCTCTACAAGATGAACAATATTTTATTACTGCAATTTGCTTCTGCTTCAAATACTACTTCTCAACTGGAACATAGATCAACTGCTCAAGAATATTATGTTCTTCCTATAAAGATCCTTAGACATATGTACTAGCTATGTACCATGACAGATATGCCTCAGAAACCATTCACATAACTTTGTTGAGAGAATACATAACCGACACGGTTCTTGGGTAGATGAAGACCTGCAACAAACCATGTCAGATCTTGCATAGAGTTATACCATCAAAACCATGTCTCTTTCAATGATGTTAGTTATCTATTAATTTGTTTGTAATCTGAGCGCCTCTTCATTTTTCTGTGCTTCAATACTCATAGGGGTATCAACAAGAACAATCTTAAGTCTTCCCTAATCCCTCCTTCCTTTATATATATATATATATATATATATTAGGAGGAGTTTTAGTAGATCATCAAAATAGTGTTTGAAAATTTCCATGATCATCATTTCTTAATTCTTTTGGTTGATCTCCTATTGAAGGTTCATCATCATCATCATTTTTTTTTGCACCAGAAGCTTCTTTATTCTTGTCTTGAGAATTTTCTTTTTGCACTTTTCATTTGTTGTTTAATGGACAATCTACTTACATGACATTATCAAGTTATGTAATTGTGTCAAATTTTTCTTTAGGAGTTTTCTTGTCTTGAGCTTGATCTACTTTATATGCATAACTCTTATTTCATATACTTTATCGGACACTTTATCCATCATACTCCTATTGTCAATTTTATCAAATTTAGGATCAATATCTTCAATATTTTTCTTCCTTTGTACTTTAGCTTTTCCTCTACATATATTTTACTTAATGCTAGAGATACTTGTCTTCATGGAATATTTTGGCAATCTACATTCATTAGCCTTATGACCATATCTGTTGCATTTTTGGCATTCAATATTGAATTTTTGCAAAGGATAAAATGAGTTATAGTTTCTCTTCTCTGTATTGTACTTAATGTTCTTATATCTTTGGACATTTATCTGATTGTATTGTCCATAATCTTTGCAATGTACTTCCTTATGTACAAAATTATTGCAAGAGTAACAGTATCCAATAAATAGATATTTGTAAGGGGGATTCCTACTGGTGATTGTATTATTCTTGTCATTTTTTACTTTAGTAGGGAGTGTTGATTTTTGTTTATGTGGAACAGTTTTCAATGGTATCATCTTTGCCTTATTATCTTCTCTTCTTAAGGAGCCTTTTAGAGTATCTGTGTAACTGATTGACCTTTTGACTAATCCTTGTGATCTAGAGGCTGAGTCTTGAGTGTATCTCAAACCAGTATTATTGCTTGGTGACCTCTGACTATTGAGAATTTCATCCAAGATTTTTGAACTATTTTCAAATTTTGATCCCTTATTTTCTTTTTCAAATTAACCTTTTAGCAACTCAATATCAGCTTCTAGCTTCTCACATACTTGTTCTCTATCATTGAGTTGTTTTAAAATGACTTCTTCAATTGTTTTGTCTTCCATGAGATGGGACTTCAAATCACTGATGATATGCTATGATTCTTTGATGGTTCTTGATGCATCTATTTCTCTTGATTGATGTGATTATTCAAATTATTGAAGTTGTGCCCTAAGTATCTTGTTCTTCTTTTTATACTTTCTTAGTTCCTCCAGAGCACTAATCAGTTCTTCTTCTAGATCTACTTCACCTTCACTTTTAGAGTTTTCTTCATTATCTATATTATTATTTTGAGTGTTCATTCCCATAAATGGAATCTCTGAATCATCATCTTCACTCATGTATGAAGAGTTGATGTCTTCTTTGGAGTAGAAGTTTTTATTTTTCTTATAAATTTATTCTTGTATTGGTCTTTCTAGTTGTGGGCTTCTTCATAATCATTATCCTCCTACTTGGGATAGGGAAATTTGTTAGCAAAGTGTCTGATTCTTCCATGGTTGAAACATTTGAAGGGAAACTTTCCTTTATATTTTCCAGATTCTTTCTGGAGTTTCTTTATAAAGTTGGCCTCTTCTACATTTGATATGTCTGACTGATTTTCATTAGACATACGTTCTTGTTTCTTATTTTCTTTAGATAAAGCTTGTTTCTTCTTTTTATGGTCTTTCATTCTGTGTTTTCATCTCGTATGTTGTAAAAATTCCATGGAGTTAATCTATTGTGAGTTGGTCAAGTTATGGTCTATCTTCAATTGTGGAAATCTTGGCATTATACCTCATAGGAAATGACCTTAAGATATTTTGAATAATATGTTTGTCTAAAAGTTCTTCTCATGTTGCTCTAATTGAGTTAACTACCTCATCTACCCTATGCAAGTATTCAACAATGTTCTCTTCTTCTTTCATCTTCAAATTTTTAAACAGAGCTATGTAGATTTGTAGTTTGGCTTCCTTGATTTTGTTATCTCCTTGATTTTGTTACCTCCTCTTTGTCCCAGATCTCTTTAGTTGACTTACAATGCATTACCTTCATAAATATATGATCTGGATTTTATGAGCAGAACGAAATGAATATAGATTATTATTATCCTTAACACAGAATAACAAATATAAAGTAAAATTGACTTCTATTCAATAAGGAAATATGTTGAAATTGTAAAATGCAGTGGAAAACAAGCTTGTTGCAATGGTGGCAGCTCATCTCTAAGAAGAGATTTGACGGTTGCGCTCATTTGCAAGAAGATGATGTAAAATGAGACTCTAAAGGACTTTTACAATAAACGTGAATTACTTACCCCTAGACAACCAAAAACCTAACCCTAGGAGATGAATCGCCAAAAGTCATGTGGGCCCCGCTAGGGTAAGTTAGTACATCAACTTCTTGGGGTCGTAACTTTTGCATACGATCTTCGTTTTAGGCGCATGAAAACCCGTTGGAAAGGTCTATCCGAGGAATGAACATGTAGCCATCAAATTGTGACTCAGTGTATATTTTGACTGTGGCGAGCCCTAAAAACGTTGTTTAGGGCCTCAAAACAACCTCKAAAATTGGGGACCCGAAAACTAGGAAAAAACTTTCAAACTGGAAAACTGTCAAAATGAACCAGTTGGAATAGATGTGAGGCCACCGAAATCCATATGGATCAATTCTCCCCATTTAGTAAGWAATGATCTCCATTGYGTTGAGTTCCCCCATTAGACGAGGAAATGTCTGCTGAATTTTCCCCTGGGTGAGCCACTTTCCTTGGTACAGGCGYTGCCCTGCTTTGACAACTCGATAAAGTTGGATCCTTTGTTATCGAGTGCCCTTGAAATGTGTGTCCAYAATCTGATCACTAGAAGCATGTTGCATGTAGTTAGGGTTGATATTTTTTGGTGTCAATTGTTCTGCGATCTCTAAGGTGTCCAATAATGGTGGGAAATATGGTCGAAGGAGAGCCATGTTGAACACTAGGAGAAGGACAAGGAAAGGGGGAATATTCAACTCAAAACCATTGTCACCCAGAGCCTTGGTGATGGTGTAAGGTCCATAACGGAGTGTGAAAATCTTCTGATGTTTCCCTGTAAGGCATTCTTTCTGCAAGTGTAACCAAACTTTGTCTCCCACATGAAACTTAGGTGGCACCCGGTGTTGATCATGGAGTTGTTTGTACTTGGCATTGGACTTATATAAAATATCATGAACCTGTTGGAATATGTGTTGGTTCTGCTAAATGAATCAGGTGGTTTTGTCAGCTTCAGCTAGAGCAGGGGATGAGTTGGTTGAGGTGGCCGCAAGGGGTAGTGCAACATCCATGGGACCCAATGGTTGGAATCCCAACCCCACCTGAAAGGGGTTGTGGTCGGTTGAGTTATGTAGGGATCAATTGTAGCTATGTTGAACATAGGGAAGACTCTTATCCCATGTGTGTGGGTGCTTGTAATTGTACATGCGCGGGATATGCACGATCATCTGATTGATGACCTCAGTTTGGCCATCTGTCTAAGAGTGGAGGGCGGTGGATTTGGTGAGTTTGGTGTCCAGCAGTGACCAGAGGCTTGACCAAAATGTATTGAGGAACCGACTGTCCCAATCTAAGACAATGGTTTCTGGGATTCCAAAATGTACCCATACTCATTCAAAGAAGATATTGGCAATTACTTCTGTTGTGATGCTCTTCTTGTAGGCGGCCATAATTTCCATCTTGGAAAAGTGATCAAAAACCACAAAAATGCAATCATTTCCCTTCTTGGTGGATGGAAATCCCAACATGTAGTCCATTGATATGGATTTCCATGGCATGTCAGGAGAAGGCAGAGGGGTGTACATGCCCTGTTTCTTAGTGGTCATTTTGGAAATAGTGTAGGAAGTGCAGGACCTAATATAATTTTCAACATCCTATCGAAGTTTCACCCAGTATAAATGTTTCTAGAGCACTGCCACTATCTTTTCGATGCCAAACTGTCCTTCCACCCGACTGTAGTGGGCTTTCTAAATAATCTTCGCTCGCTCGCTTGATGGAACACAGAGATGGCCCAGATGACACAATAGCCCGTATTGAAGATGGAAATTAGTGACAACTGAGTTTGCACCAAATATTTGGTAGGTGGTGGTGAAGTCAGGGTCTGTTTCATAGAGGTGGGGCCATTCGGAGGTCTCATGGTCACAATATTCTAGTACCGTGGTGAGTATCGCGACTGAAGGTCCACTGAGGCAATCAAGGAATCAATTGGTACTTCTTGTTTTATACTTGATGTTGAGGTGGAATTGGTGAAAGTATTTGGACCACTTCTAATGGCAGTCATTCTATAACTTTCCCTGTGTCTACATGAACTGCAGTGGCTTATCATCAGTGTGGATGATTTTCTCCTTCCCAAGAATGTAATGTATCCACTAGCAGCATGCTTTCACAATGGAGTACATATCTTTTTCGTAAGTAGGTTACTTACGAACAACATCTAATAGTGTCTCACTATGATAGGCCACGGGGTGGTCGTACTAAGTGAGAATGGTACCCACAGCATAGTCTAAAGCATCTGTCTCGATCTCAAAGGCTTGTTGTAGGTTTAGTAATGAAAGTACTAGGGTTGAGCACAAGTGTTGCTTCAAATCATTGAACGCTTGTTGTTGGGACAGGCCCCACACAAAGAGGGCCCATGGTTATTTGGCCAAGGACCCATGCAATATGGGAGAATCCCAACGGGAACCTGTGATAGAAATTGGAAAGGCCCAAGAAGCTTTGAAGTTCAATGACTGTGGTTGGGGTTGGCCAGTCACATATGACATGGATCTTGGATGGATCCACATGCACACCATGCTGATCAACAATGCATCCTAGGCAATGGACCATGTCCATGCTGAAGGAGCATTTTTCCAAGTTGGCATATATCTTGTGCTATCACAAGGTGTGCAGAAGCCTATTGAATATGCTGCAAATGTTTCACCCAAGTCTTGTTGTAGATGAGGATGTCATCCAGATACACCACTACAAAAGTATTGGTGAAAGGTCACAGGATATCGTCCATCATCCTCATGAAATTTGTTGGAGCATTTGTCAAACCAAAGGGCATGACCATCCATTCAAAAAGACCTTCTTTTGACTTGAAGGTAGTCTTCTATACATCTGTCTGTTCTATTGGGACTTGGTGGTATCCAGACTTCAGATCAATCTTACTGAAGTATTTGGCCCCCATGAGAAGATCAAGGAGGTCATCGATTCTAGGAATAAGGTACTGGTTCCGGACTGGGATTTTATTCAGGGCCCGGTAATCAATGCATAGTCGCTAGGTCACATATTTCTTCTGCACTAGCACGATTGGGCTCCCACAAGGTGATGACCTAGGATGGGTGTGCCCCTTGTGGATTAGTCCTTAGATCTACCGCCTGATCTCCTCATTCTCTAACAGAGAGTGGTGGTAGACTGGCCCATTGGGTAGTGGTGTGTCGGGGGTCAAAGCGATGGGATGCTTGACCTAACAGTGCAGAGGTACCCTGGTAGGTGAGGAGAAGATATATGAGTATTCTTCCACAAACTTATCCATTTTCTTCTACTATGTGGAGAGGTCAATTGTGGAGGCCTTGGATGTGGCTACGATCTTTCACTCACTCTGAGAGTGAATCACAAAGAAGACAAACTTCCCGGTATGAGAGATGACCTTACTGCATTACTTGGAAGGGATTAAGGAAATAGCAGTAGACAGGACTGCCTCGAGTATCCTATAAAATTTTCTGTCCAAAATAATAATAACAATGTGAGGCCTAGAATCATATACAACATGATGTTTCCATAAATAATGTTGGCCCAAAAGAACATTACAAACTTCAAGAGGAAAAACATCACACAATACATAGTCTTTGAAGGGCTTGATGTCATACGACAGGAGGCACTATTGGATGATGAGGAGATTGCTTCATTGGTGGAGCCATCCAATGGTGTAGGGTTATGGGTGTAGTATTTTTGACAGGGCTAGTTGCTTGACGGTCTCTTCTAAGATGAGGTTCTTTTGGCTATCTCTATCAGCGATGAAGTGCAACGGGGTGCCCTTCACCCAAGACATTCATTAAGAACAACAAGGAGCAGATCGCTCTGATACCATTGATATGGATTTTATGAGAAGAACAAAATGAATACAGAATATTATTATGATTAACATAGAATAATAGATATACAGTAAAATTGGCTTCTATTCAATAAGGAAATATGTTGAAACTATAAAATGTTGCAGAAAACAACCTTGTTGGAATGGTGGTGGCTTATCTCTGAGAAGAGATGTGACGGTTGCGCTCATTCACAAGAAGATGATGTACAATGAGGTTTTGAAGACATTTCTACAATAAACATTAATGCCAAAACCCTACACATCAAAAAAACTAACCCTGGGAGATGGATCACCAAAAATCATATGGGCCCCGCTGGGGTAAGTTAGTACATCAACTTTCTAGGGTCGTAAATTTTGCATACGATCTCTGTTTTAGGCGCATGATAGCTTATTGGAAAAGTGTATCTGAGGAATGCACATGTTTCCATACGACTTTCACTTTTTCAAAGGTTTGACTGTGGCGAGCCCTAAAAACGTTATTTAGGGTCTCAAAATGACCTCAGAAGTCCGGGACCTGAAAACTAGGAAAAAACTACCAAACTAGAAAACTGCCAAAATGAACCAGTTGGAATAGGTGGGAGGCCACCGACATCCATCTGGATCAATATAGGATTTTTCAATCCTTCAAGAATGGAATTGACTGGTAAAGGAAGCACCAACTCCCTTGTTTTCACACTTTACTTAGTAAAGGATATGAATCTTTCCTTTCTCCTACCTTCCACCCTCACTGCATAAGTATCTTCATCTTTCCTTCTTGGACTATGCTTATGCTTTTGATATTCTAATCTAGACTACAGAGACACTTTATTCTCACCATTATTTCTTGTTTATATAGTCTTCCAATTGGTGTGAATTTGAACCATTGCGTCTTTTGACAATGAACCATTGTACCCTTTCATTCATAATGCTCATGTTTTAATTGTTCTTTAATCATGATTGTGTATCGATTCATTAGTCTACAGATATCGAATTGTCGTGAATTTGAGTCTTTAATCAATAGGCGCTCCCTTCATACCAAAATTCATGTGATCGCAAGCTTGAAACCACGAGCTTATCAATTCCAAGCATTGTTATGTTAGATCTTTCTCTTCCACCCCTATTCTTCTACATGGGATCGTATTCAAACGTCTGAGAGATTATTTACTTATATACCCTTTAGCTTATTTACCTTATCACATGATTGGTGCTAGAATGAGGTTCTTTGGTACTTCGTCCTTCAGGACTTCCATCCTTTGCAGTCTTTCAATCCTCCAAGAGTACATTTCCCCCAAGTGTCTATAATGTATTCACTAGTAGATCAGACGATCAATATTTAATCTTTCATTGGATGGAAGATCCTTGCTTATCTAGAGGCTTCAAACTAATCAATAGTCAAGACTTAATCTACAATTGAGTGGACGATTCTCGTTCACTTCGGGACTTTAGTTGTTCAGGACTTTGGCCTTTGCAGTATTCCAACTCTTACAGAGAAAATTTCGTCATAGTGTGTATCAACACTTCCCTACTTAATAACCTTCACATGTCCAGGAGCGAGGACCATGGGATTAGGCACAAAGGAGATCTTGTTCTTTGGGTATTCGGTTATTCATGACTCTAGGACTCCAAGCTACTCGAACTTTGAAGTAGGTCAATCCCTCCAGAGTGTTTACCTACCGAATAAGTCATAGAATGGCGGTGACCTCTTGATGTCGGTTAACACCTCGGATTACACTATCCTTCCACTATGCTTCATCAACAGTTAGTGTTACTTCATGATTCACGCTTACTCTATCCTTTCATTGTACTTGATCGAACAGTCAATAAATATTACGTAGGATTTTAGATCAACAGCCAAACGTTAATTTGTGACTTCGGCCTTCAGCGCTTTGGGTAATTTTTTTTGGTAGGAGAAGATGGACATCCTCGGAGGCATTAATCCCAAACTAATGTGTCATTTTGATGTCACCTACGATGACATGGACCCTTAATGTGTGTGCCACGTGTCACCCTGATTTGTGGCTTTTATAGTCCTTATGTGCCACATTGACCTTGACACTTGTCACCATTTGATTTGGCCACGTGTCATCTATTGTTGACATGGTCATGTTGACGTGGGCCTACTAATGTGTCACACGTATTCCTCTTGGATCTAATGGTCATAGGTTCATTCGAAGTTTCTTATTGATCTGAAATTTGCCATTGCTTCAGGAATATGACACTTTTGAGACTTCAATCTAATACTCATGAATTGTCAAAGTGTCGATGTTAAGCCCTAAATAGTGGCTCATTACCCATTAATTGGGGATTATTATATTAGTAATTTTGTTTTATTTATGTTGGATTTAGGCAATTAGTTGTAATTATACCTCCCAGTCTCCTATATATACCAAGGAAACATTTTCATTTTGAATCATCTTCTAATTGTACATTTATGTGGGCATAAGGAGGTTTCCCCCTCGAAGAGGCTTATTATCTTAATTTCTCTCTTTTTCAAGGAATTGATTACTTATTCTGAGGTTTTTCTATGTTATATTGATATTTGGTTCTTAACATATGGTATCAAAGCTCAAGGTCTTGGGGTTTTGCTGCTACATCTGAGACACCTTGGCATTTTCGCTATAACTTTTTTTCTACAACATTTCAGAAGAAACGACTTGGAGGATATTTAGTAGACGGATCAAGGTATGTTGGGTTAACATTTCAGATCCTGAGGCCTTATCATTTCATAGATACAGCCTGTGCAATATAGGGTTCTGGAATCATTCTGAACTGATTCATTGCGTAATTTTTGCTATAAAACTTATTCTGTAACCTTTCAGACCCTGAACTCTAGAGGATATTCACAGAAATTAGTAAGGTATCTATGGTTAAAATTTCACCTTCTAGTTCATCTTACATTTGTAGATACACCCTATGGAAGATAGGGTATCTAACTAGTCCTATTGACTAGTCTCAAAAAGGTGTTCCAGGAAAAACAATCATAACTTCTTCCTAGAATATCCAAATTGAGTGAGACTAGTTGCATTAGATAGTGGACAGTCTGTAGTATTTCTGGTATGAGTTTCATAATTTTATATCAATTATTTTGTGCGGGGCACGCTATACAAGTGAGATCTCCTGGAAAGGCCAAAAATCATAAAGTTGTGGGGAAGTTACCATAAATTCCACTTGGCAGATCCAATTTTGATCAAACTTGTGGCATTGTAGAGAAGAAATATCAGAGAACTACAAAAAATAACTTTTCATACCCAGAAGGGCCGAAACTTTGGAGATACAGTAGAAGAAATATTGTCTAGCAGAACCACCTCAAAATCGAGGTTCAAAAGTGATACTTGGCCAACATGCCACCCAAAAAGGGAACCTCTACACCAAATAAGCCTCCAGAAAATCCTACTTGGACTCTTGATGAAGGTGAAGAAATG
>SNQJ01S0153401.1:43597-61066 GCA_010110895.2 Picea sitchensis | reverse complement strand
TTGGCCATCATGCACATACTTATGTATGCAGAAATTAGATACTCTATGTGCATCAATTAGATATTGCCCAACAAAATGATATAACTAACAAGGGAAGTTGCATATCAGCAAGTCCCTGCCTTCCGCGATTGTAATGCAGGTTCGGATTTTGGAAGAGTCAAATGTTCTCGGGCTTGTTCAATACGAATTGCATATTAAGTGGGCTTTTGCTTTAAGGGAAGCATGCAAAATTTAAAGGAGATTCAAATTCATTTACATTGGCTTGTATGGAGATTGAAAGAAGAAGAAATCCTCATGCACTTGAAAGATCTATTGGTAAATTAGAAATAGCCATAAACAAGATTCAGTTAAATGAAAGGACAAAGTATTCAATATCATTAATCTTTAATAATTGGTTCTATGTTAATGATATCCGAACTATTTATAATCATAAACATTCAATATCATTAATCTTTAATAATTAGTTCTATGTTAATGATATCCGAACTATTTATAATCATAAACATTCAATATATTAATCTTTAATAATTAGTTCTATGTTAATGATATCCGAACTATTTATAATCATAAACATTCAATATAGTTAATGTTTAATAATTTTCTTGTAATTTCTAGCTTATTACTTCCACCTTCGTAGTTATATCATTATAATAATTAATATAATATGTCATTATTGTGATTAATGAAAATCTTAGATTAAGAGTTCATTAATTATGAACTCAGTACACCTTAATGATTACTCTATCAATTTTATTATACTAATAATTAATATTCAATTCCAAATAATTATGTTCAATTGTGTTAATCTTTAATAATCCATTTTCTTGTAGTTTCTATCTTATTACTTCCACCTTTGTAGTTATATCATTATAATGATTAATATAATATGTCATTATTGTAATTAATTGAAATCCTAGATTATGAGTTCATTAATTATGAGCTTAATACAAGTTAATGATTAATTTAATTTTATTATACTGATAATTAATATTCAATTCCAAATAATTTTGTTCAATTTCTTTTTCCATTAATTTAAATAAAAAACTTATTTGTTTGCATAAATAATGATGTAAATTTTTTTTTAAAATTTGTTCAATTTCTTTTTCCATTAATTTAAATATAAATTTAAATAAAAAACTTATTTGTTTGCATAATGATGTAATTTTTTTTATAAAAATATATTTAAAATAAATTTAAAAAATAAATAAATTAGAAATCATAAATTAGAAAATAAATGGTATTATTATTATCTTCAAAATTAGAAGTGGGCACGTGCAACAACATCGATTGCAATTCGTGAGAGATGTGGCAGTGTGGGAATAATTTAATTTTTTTTCTTTTTAAAATTAATTTTAAAACTTGACAATTGTTAAAAAAATAGCCTTCCACAAAGGCTTATTTAGACTCATCCAATTAATAAGAAATTTTGTTTTTAATATTTATAAAATATAAAAAATATTTTAAAATTAAAAATAAATGATTTTTATGAAATAGTTTGAAAAACAATGCAAAATGCACCAATTATTGTAGCAAAACCGATGAGGTATTAACCGGTCAACTATCGTTGACCGCCAGGGGGTTGCTATAGTCCCTCGCCTAGGCAGGGACTAATAAGGATCATTTTTGCTGGGTAATAAGTATAACCACTTAGTCAAATATAATAGGAGATGATTTAGGTTGTAAACTAAAAGCAAATTAAAAATGGTTTTGATTTTGGAAGTGTTTTAATCATGATTTTTTAGTGTTTTTTTTTTAAAGTGATTTTTTAGTGTGTTTTTTTTAAAGTGTTTTCATGTTATTTTTCAAGGCAGTTATGTTTCCTTATTTTTCCATGTGAGGTTTTTATTCAATCTATTAATGTTCTTTTCAATAAGTTAGAGGAGATCCAAAATAAAGTATTAAGAGAAATGTGTGATTTTGAAAAGGTTTTATTTTTAACTTAGTATTTTGATCAAAACATGAGTGCCTATCAAACAAGAATCTAGTGAAATTTTTATTTTGTGAGAGTTAAAATTTCTGGAAATTTGCCCCCGAGGAGTAGGGCAATCGGTGATGAAGTGTTTTTTTAAGGCACTACGTCATGTGAAGTCCCCGGTTCGAAACCTCGGTTTGCCTTGTGTGTCATGTATGGGGCATCATGGGCACACTTGGAGGTTATAGTGGTGGCAGTCGGATAACACGCCCCCGTGTCACGCGAGTACGTGCCCGACTACTCGTTGATTCTGCTAGTAACAAAAAAAAAGTCTGGAATTTTTTCCCAAATTAATAAGTAGTGTTACCATTATCACCAATTTTTATTTCCAAACCATGTTTTTTAACCTTTTCAATGGCAATGTAATAATGTTTATGCAATTCATGTATCAAGTGATAACGAGTGGGGAGAAGACAACTGAGGTGTGTCCTTCCATCGCCACCACGCATGGAGGGATCACCACTGAGATGACATCGACAACTGGTGGGCGCTCAAGGATTAAGCAGGATGAAGGGAAGACAGGGAATAGTGTACAAGACACCTCCCATTCATTGCGAGGATGATGTTTATGGTTACACAGATACGAAGCAGTACAAGAACCACAATGGAATAAAGGTTGAAGGGAGGGATGAGCCATTATGTTTTGATGCGACCAGTTGTGAGGGTTCTAATGCCATGATGAAGGACATTGGAGCTAAAACAATGGAAGTGAATGGAGCCTGGTTATATCAAACATAATGGTATGTGTTGGCAGATCGGTTTGTAGTAGGAACTCTATGGTCAAGTGTTGAGGAGAATAATGGAGGCAAGTTGCTAAGGTTCTTAGGGAACTCCCCGACCCTTAAGCCCGACATCATGTCCAAACCTGCATGTTGTTTCTTTATATTGCTTCATGTCTTGTCTAGACTGTGGTTGAGGGGTAGTGCTTAGTTTGGCCACCTGGTACCGGTATTCCATGTGGGCTTCTGTGGGAGATTGTTAGTATGGATCATCTTAGTGGGAGCAAATCCAACTCTGGGTCGAAACATTACAAATTGTCACTGCTTCCATGTCCTTTATTTGGGGAATTGGGGGTGAGATTTCAAGGTCGATAACTATTAGTTGGAAGTGTAAGCGACTAGGTCGAGATGGTGGTGAGGTTACAACAACGAGGGAAAAAAGATGATCCTGGGAGGCAGAGTGCCTATTCATGGAGAATTATTCTGACTCTGCAAAGGAGCAGGTTGAGGAGTTGGAGAAGTAGTCAAGGACAGAAGGTAGAGGATTTTTTATTACCAGTTTGTGGAGGAGGTGGGACGTTGGGTGTTAGACCTGGGTTACTCTCGCACCAGGGAGACCAAATACTTTCGGATTGTTGAAGTATATTGGATGGTAAAGCTCATGATCACTCATGCCATAGAGAAGAAGCATGATGAGCAACAAGACATCCTACACACCATCCAAATTTTTGAAGGTAAATTCGAGGTCATGTGCAAGTTTGTCTTTGACATCGACATCATAGTCACTCCAATGGATGAAGGGAAGAAGGGAAAGCATAAGATGGAGGACTCAGTGGGATTTGTGGGTGCACAAGCCCACCCGATAGAAATTAATGAGCACCCTCAACCTTCCAAGATGACGTAGGAGTAGGCAGACAACGAAAATGTGATTTTGGAATTGGTCATGGAAGAGAGTCCACCTCCTCCTCTTACTTAATAATGGTTATACTTGTTACATATAGTTTTATTTTACTATTATAGATTACTAGGGATGGTTATGGTGTCCTTTTTTGTGCATATAAACCTCTTTTAATGAAGTATACTCTAAACAGTACAACTAGTTATGATAGCACCACACCGGTAGAGGCTCTGGTTTCTTCTTAAGGTAGGCCTCTACCATGAACAATTGTATTTGTCTCTTTTTGTATATAATGTGAAACACTGATATGATTTTTAGCTTAATAATAATAATAATGATTTTGCTAAGAGATTTCTAAAAAGTGTATTTTAGTCATTTTTAAAATAATGGTGATAATGGTATCAATGGACTATTTTTTAAATTTTAATACAACAAATATGTCCTCAATTGCCATATTTAGTCCACAATTATTATTCTTATACTAATCATTAAATGGTTTGAAATTTCTCCTCAATAACATTAATGTAACAAATCTACCCTCAAATGGCCATATAGAATCAACCTTAAATCTTATAAGTGGTTCACTCAATTCATTTCCTTCAAACGCAAACTACATGTAAAATATCAATAACAACTCTCTATAATATAGTTGGAAAAGGGGTGGCAAGTGCGAGGGATCCTCATTGATCCCGGAGGAAAAACAAAATTATCTTGAGCCTGAGGACTAGGAACCTCATCTAGTAACCAAGTAGAAGCGCATGCATTAGTTCAAGGATTTCCTATGGTTGTGGATGCATGAATTAATTCTCAAACCGTGGTGGGAGACTCTAGCATAATCATTCAATTCATGAACTAGAAATCTCTTTCGGCTAACTACAAGCTCGCAAGCATTTTGGCATGAGCTCAATTAGAGGTCACTAGATTTCAGAAAATATCCTTCTACGAAGTCTTAAGGGAAAACAATTGCCAAGCAAACTCTCTCACAAACGAGTCGATTAGTTTTAAAATGGGGGGGATTAGTGATAATGGTTCATTAGTCTCCCAAATCATACCGTAATCGATCCCATGCACTCAATGGTAAGTACCAATGAATAAATAAGCCACATGTCTATCACATGCCAACCCCACTTTCAAGGAAAGAAAATAAACTCGACAAGACTTGAGATCCCCTCGCACATGCTTAGGCTCTTGGTGGATTGGGAATTTGAAGGTTATGATGTTTTGTATCGTAAGCAAGGTGGGACTATGGAGCATTGTCATGTGAGGTGTTGAAAGGTCTGTGTGAGGTGTTGGAAGGTCTATGAGCATCATCCAACTATGGTTTTCAAGTTGGTTCAACTCCTCAATGTTGTTGGTTCTTTTTTAAATTTTGTTTATTCTAAGTGTCTCAAGTTCTAGTCCTACAAATTATAAATGCTAGGGGTTCTGGCTTTCTGGGTCTAATATGTCTCGAACGGTGTAGAATAACAATTTGCAATTGCGAGGGTGGTCTATTTGGTTATGTGGATATTTTGTTTAAAATTGTGAAGTTCATCTCTCGTGAATCTTTAGCTCTTTGGTCTTGATATTGTGGTCTATGGCTTTCCCCATATGAGTTCTTGGTCGGTTTTTTAAAAGAAGTCTTGGTTTTTTTAATACAAATCTTGACTTGATTCTAACAAGAGATTGATATGGCTCACAAACTATAAAATAATATTTATAGTTGTATTAGTACTAAAATAATTTGTTGTTGACTTGGGTGTATATTTCATTTGGCATCCTCTAATATCCTAGTTGAATATGTTCTCATAGAGTAATACATCAACACACATGTGCCCAAGCTTTGCAATTTAAGCTTTGATTCTCCGCTTAAGAAGGATTAAATTTGTGACGCTTTAAAAACACATTATTCAAATTGTAATTTGCATCTACGTCGTACCAATGGATCCAAATTTACGATAAAACACTAGTTCATGACTCTAATAAGCAATATATGTCATTCTCAATATAGGATCAAGTTGATACCATATTGATTCCAAAAACATATCTAAACATGTTGCATGTTATCGATTTGTACACAAACCTTGAATCCATTAAGACCTACTCAAAGCCAATCCAATGACATTTTGTTGATGAAGCAAAGCCCTATATTGCAATTCAACAATTCTCGAGGATACATCTAACAACATTCTAGCAGTCATTACCCTTAGAAACATACAAATTGATGAAAAAAATGGAAGAAAGCATTTCATTAAAAACAAATGTGGTGTGTATACTTCAAAGTTCATGAGACTGCATGTTCTTCTCAATTGCCACAAAAGCATATTTGGTTTGGGCACGTGAGGTCAAAGGTTGCTCCACTACTAAGTCAACATAGTGAAAGGTGGGGAGGGTTAGTAAATGGCAAAGAGCATTATTATTAGTCCATGTCGTAGGCGTAGAGGGACTATAGCGATTGATAAATCGTTGACTTCATATTAGTCTGTCCTTTGACCACAAATATTTCCATATTATCTATTGTTAGAACCAGGGAACTGAAAACATCAATTTTTATATAAAAAAAAGTACCATATTTGTCATGATATGATTGGACAAGGGATTGGAGATCTTATTGCCGGCTTCGCTATTCCCAATGTTATATATGTTGGCATATCCAAAGTATTTGATCGTATATGGTATTTTTTGAATCATATATTTTGTTATGCATTCGTCGATGGTGGATTAATGCTAGCATTAATTCGAATGTTTGGTTTAGCATTTTATGCTAGGTAAATTTATGGCAATGTTAGATATGGTGGCATATCCAAAGTTTGGCTTTCCAAAACATTCTGTGGTGTTCGAACTATTGTTACAAAAAATATATTTTTTCTTTTTGGGATACGTTAGAGTCCTGCCACATTGAATTTTTTTCTTAAATGTTTACAGTGCATTTCTGACAGACTTAAATGTTTACCTAACAGGCTTGGTTGTGTTGAATGGTTACTTAACAGGCTTGTTACAAGACAATTTCTTCTGTTTTTAATTTTTCTATGCTCCAACGGCGTTGCTGGTTCGGTGGTCCATGCTTGCTTTTTGCATGCCACTGATTTCTTATTTGCCTGTCATCGTTCTTCTTGATTGCCTATTCGTGTTGTTGTAGTTTGGACGTTTGGGTTTCTGCAATCGCGATTGGAACAACATCGTTCCTGGGGGGTGGTTGTTGCTTGCTTCTTTCTTCGTTGTATGTTGTTTATTGTTGCTTGATTCGACTTTGCAGGGTACCGGTCCTGCGCCTGCAGTTGGGCCTTTTAGTGCTTCTTAGTTGGGTTCTTGTTTGGTGCTTGTTATTTTTTGGCCAGGGTTTGCAAATGTTGGGATGTTGCATATGTGGTTGGATCTTTGGTCGCATTTTGTTTTGCACTGCAGTTTGCATAGAATACTATTAAGATAAAATAAGAGACTAAATAATTGTAGGCGGTGTAAATTGCATTTGTTACGCGTTGAAGCAAAGTTTGTTGGCCTCAAAATATATTTCATGGTTGTTGATGCTTTTTACATGGATTTTGTCTTACTATGGTTTTATAGTTATGAAAATGGCTTTTGCTGTGTGGGAGATATAGTTGTTCTCTCCCTCTTTACTTTCCTATTGTAAACTGTGTTTGACTCTAGTTTTTCGCGTTTATGTGGTCATTCCGAGCGACCGTCGTTCGGTTGCATAGTTGGCCACTTTTATGGACGCGGCTTCACGAATAGGTTCTATCGGACTATGACAAGTCGTGTTCGGTGTATACATTAGGTTTCCCGAATTAGTTTTCTTTAAAAGAATCCTGGGCAGAAGAGAATGCAATTTATGAAATTATAGGTTTCCTGGACCGCGGAGCCGTCATCCCATACTTAACCAGTTTTTGCATCACGGGTTTACGAGGTAGGTAGCTAAAAATTGACAATCTGAGAGTTCCACGATATACAAATTGACAATCAATCAGCAGCGAGAGTTTCGCGATCATTTCGACCGACCGCAGTTGGGTTCCATACTTAAGCTAGTATTATGGATCACGGGTTCTTGGGATGGCGGGCTCTAGGTTTGGTCCCTATTGTTCGGTGTCCTACAAATAGCACGGACAGATCCGTGATCTACAAAATGAAAATCGGGCTTGCGCACTATTTGAATTTCAAGGGCTCCTGCAAAATAACTATCATTCTCGAATTACTTTTCTTTGCGTACGTTTTACATACGCTCGTGAACAAAAACAGAACAATAGTAGTAACATTTGTTACATAGGGCTCCATCCCGACTACCTTCTGCGCTTCCCAATACACATTAAATATGCTTTGAAAAGTTTGAACCGAGCAGACAGGTTCGAAAAGATGGGATTTAATAACTGGAAAGCTCGAGGACATCTCCAACTAAAATGAATAGACAGGCAAATATTATGGGATCTGGTAATTTGTTTTTGCCTGCATTTTAAATCTGCGAAATTATTATTTTATTTTTTTCCTTGTGCACTTTTAGTTTTGTTCAAAGCTTCAGCATAGTTCACGAACGTGTCGGTGACAGAGACATTGATGTCATGTCCCTCTTTAATATTGTGCATTTCGAAATGATGGACTTTAATAACTGGAGGACATCTCCCATTAAAATGAATAGACAGGTGAATATTATCGGATCTGGTAATTTCATTTTGCCTGCATTTTGAATTTGCGAAATACTTTTTATTTTATTTTTTGCTTGTGCAGTTTTATTTTTCTTAAAAGCTTCGGCAAAGTTCACGAACGTGTCACCCACAGAGGCCTTGACGTCATGTCCCTCTTTAATATTGTGCATATCTTAGATGTCAGATTTCAGAATCTACTCGGATATGGGAATTTTAATACGTGTTGGTAGTCACTATTGAGCGTACATATTCAAAAAGATTGGCATTAATAAGTGAAAATATCGAGAACATCTGTCATTAAAACAAATCAACACAAAATCTACAGCAGACCATCCAGCCTTGCTTTTAAATACTTATTGCCATTTCTCTCTATGATCAAAGAGTTGCGCTTTAGGGTGCCTTCGTTCTAATGTTCCTGGTCATGCACATGTAAGACAACTTAGAGATGTGATTGACGAGAAGATGAAAGAATAGAACCTGGTTTTATGTGACGTGAGCTTTGAGTAAAAACAAAACTCTGTTATACAAAGAGAAACTCAGAGAGGACAAAAAAAACAGAACAAGTATGTTATGGCTGGTGTTCTCCCTGTGTTCGATGCTTTGGTTCATTGAAAATGTTGGCTGGAGATTTGTTGGTTGAACTTCTTTGTCTTATTGTTGGGAATTGTAATGGATTTTGAGGTTGGGTGCAAAATAGTTCTTCGTTTAAGTATATAGCTTCTTTCAACAACACAGATTTGGCAAGTGTATCGAGTTGTACAGATTGCACAAGTATTTGTCTACCTCGGTGGCGGGTAGCAGAAACTGTATGGGTGGATAAAATGACATATTATCATTGCAAAAGTTTCTATTTCATAGTATGATGACATGCATGTGGGTCTGGTAGCCGACTTGACAGAAAGATATGTTCTTTGTGAAAGTTTGTTCGGTTTCCTCTGGATGTAGTTGCAGAGTCTACATATTTTGCGTCACCTCTGGACATTCCATACCTTTCTGTGGCCCGCCATATCTCCATGGGTATGAAGAAAGATATATTATGATGCCATCTGTAGCATTTGATACACTTGCCAGACCTGTTCTGGTGCATTCTGCTGCATTTGATGCACTTGCCAAACCTCTACTGCCCAAAGAAGTTATGTACCTCAACAGAGTTGCTTTTTGTATCTGGGTTGGACGTTCCTTCCAATTTACTGCAATAAAGCAAAGAAGTTCCACATACAAATCCTCAGGCAGACTTCTCAACCAAACAGATGATCAAATATAGGGAGAATACCAATCACTACGTACTTGAATTATTTTCCGTTGCTTTAGTTGTTGTGACATAGAACGACTGCTTCCACTTTGAAATCGGCCTGAATGGAATTTGTAAGTTGTCTCGGATGTCAAGGGTCAGGAACATTGCAAGCAAAACACCTTAAACCCCAACTTTTCGACAGCAGAGGGAAATTAATACTTGACAAAGAATGGAATGTTGAATAAACATGCATTGCAAGCAGGCCATATCTGGAAGAGAGAAGATATTCAAAAAAGTGGGATAGATGTACTTGGCTGCACAGATTAAGTACAAAACTGTGAAGAAGCTTCATCAATGTACATATTTTAAATTAGTTGAGGGCAGGCAAAATCGCAATCGTTGTCAAAAATAGCCTTGGATGTAATTTGTAACCCACCTTATTTGAATATAGAATAATTTTGGTTTATTTTTTAACAGTATTTTCCAATTTCTGGTATTTGTTTTAATTGTATTTTCTACCTTCTTCCCCTGTGTGGTTAAACATGAAACACGGGGTTTTGTTTCTGCTGCCCAGTACTTCGATCTAAATAAAACCTGGCTTGTTCTTTGTTTACATTTTACATGTAAGAATAATTTTTCATAGGCCATACCTATGTGGCGGCGGCCCTGTATTTAAAGAAAGAAATTGGAGGACCCGTGTTGTTCCCATTCTTCGGGTTCCATGAATAGAATTAATAATGAGTAACAACAAGGCGGTTGAACTGTTGACGTAATGTTCCTGTGAAGTTTGTTCGATATATTGCAACTTCTTCTATTTGATAATATTTGTGCATATACACTAATATCAGTAGTATTGAAATAAATACAAAAAAACTTCCTCTTCGGCAAAGCTTAGGCAACTATGTTTGGGTGTGGTATTAAACAACTATGTCGATTGTTCCATCATATACATCTTCCAGCCTAAGAACTTCCATACTCTGCAATTTATGCTTTAATTACTTAAAAGTCACACCAAATTTTGATTGCATTTAATTTAATTTAGATATTGATGTTTATAGAGAGCCGACATTTGTTGATCTCATTGCAACGAATACAAGATGAATAGATGATAAGGAGTTTATGTCGTTGAGACCACAATGCAAATTCATGTTTCTTGTTGCGCTATGTACATGTTGCAGTAAAAAAAATTTAGGTTCCAGCGAAATTTGCAAGCCGAGAAGCATCTTGCAGATTGGGAGATCATTTTCATTTGAAACAACCAATCCATTAATATATATTACTATGAATACTATTCAGATAAACATGAAAACTTTGTTCATTGATAAATGCTAGTATGAAAAATATTGAAATAGATATCATAACTTTGTCTTGGCCAATACTTGCCCAGTTATATGGGCACCAGGCCTCGGGTTCGCGGTACCGAGCACCTATGTCCCCTATTTCGTCATATACATGTTGCAGTGAAACATCAATGATTTGTTCCTTTCCATACTTGGCCAATTTTATGCCCGCTGTTGTGGGGTCGACGCTTGCGAACCTAGCTGCTTATCGTTCCGCAATATACATATTGCACTGAAAAGATATGTGATCTACAATTTCACCGCAGGTTCCTCGTACACATTGACTTCATTCAAATTATTTGTTGCTTCTTTCCATCCCTACCAACTTCGCATCCTTCCTTATATACATCAACAATGCTCTTGCTAGTGACAAGTGGAAAAAGTGGTACGAAAGCTACCTCTGTCATCTGCAATTCATGCTTTAACATATTGATCTATATCCTCACACGACGGATCCGATCGAGCACTGTTCCTTTCCATACTTAGCCAATTTTATGCCCGCCGCTGCGGGGGCGGCGCTTGTGAACCCTGATGTTCTTCTGCGAGATACTTAGTTCTTTTTCCCTTCTCTTGTTCTCGTATATTATCTACAATTCCACTGCCAACACCTCCGTCCTTTTTCCCTTATTTTCTTCCCATGTATTATGGGACTATAAAATATGGACATGATATTCTATAAAGCACGCATAAATTCTGCATTCCATACCTAGCGACATTTTCGATCGCAAGTTCTCGGGCACGCAGGCGACCTCAAAAATGGGCATCCATTGTTCCGTAGCCTACAAATAGCACCCAGAATTCCACGATATACAAATTGACAAGCGAATCTGCGGACTGCCTGAGTCAACATTGCACTTCTATTGTTCCTTGTCCTCCAAACAACACTCCCAGTTCCGCGATATAGAAATTGACACACGGAATGCAGAAATGGCGGAGTGCAGATTGCCATTGTTTACGGATGCCAATCCCTGTGAAGTATCTAACAGTATCTAAAAATTTATTTAGAATACTAAATTAGCACTTATTAGTGACAGCTGGACACAGAGGTACGAAACAGTTGGAATTGCAATCTCCGCAATATACAAATTGACTACCGGACATCATCCGCTCTTCCGTCTTACAAATTATGCATTCAAATGTTTAGAGCAATACAATTAGAAGGTTTGGGCCTCGCCTCCTCTGCAGATACCTTCATAGCCTATTTTGGATCCTCCTTTTGGCGAGTTCACAAAATATGTAGCTCCAGCGTTGGTCGGTTGGCATATATTTATTTCCATCTATACAATCAGACGACAAATCCAACCGACCGTTGTTGCTTTCGATACTTGGCCAATTTTCTGTCCACGGTTGCCGCGTTAGGACCAATTTTAGTTCCATCTATATCCTCACATGGAGAATTGAACCAACAGCTATTCCTTTTCATACCTATCGATATTTATGATCACGGGTTCTTGGGCGGGCGGCCTCAAAATTGGCCCTCCATTGTTGTGTGTGTTACAAATAGCACCCGAAATTCCGTGATATACAAATTGAGAAGTGGAGTTGCGGACTGGCTAACTCGACATTGCACTTCTATTGTTCAGTGTCCTACAAATAGTCCTTCAAGTTCCGCGATATACAAATTCACACACAGAATGCAAGGCTGGCAGGGTGGAGATTGTCATTGTTTATGGATACTAATCCCTATGAAGTATTGAACAGAATCTAAAATATTATTTTCAATACTAAATTACCTCTTAGTACTAACAACTGGACACAGGTGCAGGTCCGACATCATCCGCTCTTCCGACATCATCCGCTCTTCCGTGTTACAAATTATGCATTCAAATTATTTACTCCGGTCCTTTGCAATATACAAATTGATTACCGGGTTCACATATTTTATTCAAAATTTCCCTGATCTACAATTCCACCACCGAATCCTTTCGCCTTTTTCCCTTTTCTTCTTCCCCTATATTATGGCTCTCATTATCTCCATGTATATAATCACGCCTTAGGCAATTTTATGTCCACGGTTGTTGGGTTGGCAATCTACAATTCTATCGCGTGCTCCTCGAACTCGCAAGCTTCACTGTACCATGGTTGACAAATGTGCTTCCTAATATACATTTGCTATGCTCTTACTAATGACTCTTACAAGTGACAGTTGCACACAGCAATACGAAATAGTTCACATCCAGCCATTCGCAACATAGAAATTGACTACCGGGTTCCGACATCGTCCCCTCTTCCGTGTTACAGATTGTGCATTCAAATGTTCTGAATAATACAATTTGACTATCCGGACCTCTGACCCTATTTTGGATCCTCTTGTTCACGGATTCATGAAATCTCAAATTCTTAGTCAGTGTTTTAGGTTAGCGCATTCGAAGTCTGTTGCTTCTTCTTCCCTGATATGCATATTGCACTCAAAATTTTCGTGATTCACATTTCCACCGTGGACTCGTTGGTCCTTTTTCCCTTTTCTTCTTCCCTTGTATTATCGCTTTGTGGTTATATACATAGTCGCCTTTCTATAAACATGGGTTCGAGCGTTGGCGGGTTGAGATATCTTTATCTCCATTTATATTATCACACAACTCCTCTGACCGACTGTTATTGCTCTCCGTACTTAGCCAATTGTATCACCATGGTTGGTGTGTTACGCGTATTGCAATCAAAAAGTTCTGAGACATACAACTTGACCCTGGCGCCCTCACCTTCAACAGTTGTACTTTGCAACCCTATTTTGTAGCGGTTTTTTTCCCCTACCCGCGACCTCCGTACTTTCTTGCTATGCAATTAGAAACCTTTGATGCTAACAGGTCACCATGCAGGAATCATCAACATTGTCATCAAAGGGCAAAAAACTCGAGGAGATATCTCACTATTACGCATTAAACCAAGATGTGCAGAAACTTGTTTTGTCCCTTCCGATTGTTCATCTCCAACAAGCGTCGTCATGTTGGGCCGCTCAAGAAATCTGCAATGCTTAATCGCTCATTACAATATCCACCATGTTCGCATTTCTATATATGCAATTAGTAGTGTTTAATGTTAACAACGCATCATGCAACAATCGTCCAGATTGTCATTAATCAACGAAAGTCTCGAGGACATCTCCCATTCACACGATTTCGACCAAAATTTGTGCAGGTTATATTAGCCCTTCCAACCTTTCATTTCATTCATCGTCTGGAACAAATAAATGTCTTTGTAGACCTATGGCAGCGGGTCGACAGCAGTTTTGTGGAGATACAGTAAATATGTTCACAGAAGAGGACCAAAGGTTCCAGTGGCCCAGGGCATACTTTTACTATTCATCTCGTTCCGTCGAGAACGAAGTGATTTGGACCTTCGGAATCGCTCGTGCAAGCTGCGTCCCTGAGGTTTTTGACTGTAAGGAGCTGGTCTATTGGTGGGCCGAAAAATATATTCCAGACCAAAGAATTATTCCACTGCGCGACCATTCTCCTGTTTCTTTGTCACCTCAGCTCTTCCGCGAGATGTTGAAATTGTCGAAACCAACATTAACATTCAGAGTACAAGACTGCAAATAGTTTTTAGAAAAACATCATAACGGGTTGGAAATCTTAGCCGACTTCCTCAAAGACCCGACAACAGTTCCTGTAGATATCACAAGGCTCCAAGTAAGTTCCTTTAGAAATCCATTCAGGAAAATTGCTTGGTTGTTTACAAGAATAACGGGACAAGCATCCACAACAAGCATTTCCCATATAATTATTTATATTTTGTATTTCACAGTCAAGGAACAATACATTTTCGATTGGGTAAAGCTAATCTCCATTGAACTTTGTTCCCAGTTGTCACGATTCAAAGAATTGAATAAATTTTATATGTCATCCTACTTGATTTTCGCAATTGTGTATTGTTGTCCGTTTCCAAAACTTTCTCTTTCCAATAAAATAAACTGTGGATTCAACCCAGTAACATTCTGGCACAACGCCCTGTGGAGACACAAGGCCTCCCATTTTTTTTATGAAGTTTTTAATGGCTTTGTCTCAGTTTTCAAAGATTTATTGTTAGGCAAGGATGCTCCGTGGATGTCTGGCCATGCAAGCAAGTTTTTGAACAAGAAGGGCACGCTTCAGCAAAAGCAAAATCACAGTCTCTGCATGGTCATTGGCTCTAAGGAAAATCCTTCCTTCCTTCCATGCCACATCACGGACAATATGTTTGTTGCAGAAATAGCAAGGCAATACAAGCACCGGTTGCATTTTTTCCATGACAAGAAAAAAAAACAGTTCATTCCTCTGCCCTGGAAAGTCGGAGACTTCGTGTGCAGAAACATCAATAAGATTGACGAGTTTTCCGCCCATTTCAAAAAATTGAACCTAACGTACGCTAAAAGGCTAAAAGGGTTCGACCCCAATGGAATTTTTGGAGAACATTTACTGGGTGTTGGCTTTAACACCTCTTTTATCCATAGACACCTGACCCAAGACAGGGACAGTGTCGACAACAATCATGCTTCTTCCCATTGCGACACAAAGACATTGCAAAGCACAACTGAATTGTACAGACAACATGGTAAAGTATCTGGTGAGAAGAGTACTTAGCCCCCCGCCATCACTCCCAAGAGCATGACACCACAGAGCGTCGCTTCGACGGTCCATCCCTGTAAGAAAGCAACCCAGAAATCTTTGAACGGAGGAGGATATAGGAACCCTCCTTGCATAAATATTGATAGTTCTCACAAAGTTCCACTGATGAAGAAGAGAAAAAACAATGCAGGCCACGCGGAGGAACCCAAAATTGACAGTGGAAAACTGCAAATTGAAATTGAAGCTAAGCAGATGCAAAAAATTGGGTCGTCCGTGGTGGACATATCCGACACCGAATTTTTTGACATAGATGAATCCTTCGTAATCCAGAGCGCTATTTTTTATAGCCAATCTAAAAGTATGGTCATTGAAAAGAGAGATGTAACAAACAGGAAAGGCAAATCTCGAACAGAGATTGACTTTAGCCAAATGACCTTGTCCAAAATCTGCTCGTTTCACCAGGTAACCGGTGACATTCTTTGCGATTCCATTGGAGGAATGGAGACGGATTATGCCAATATGAAACACCACCTCAACGAATTTGAACATGCTTTCATTGCAACACCAGAATTTGCCAGTCCTTTGGAAAAAATCATGCCTTCTACCACTGCAGTGAAGATGAAAGTATCATCTACCCTCCTTGCATGCTCTAGATCCCTTGTAGAGAACAACATCAACAAAAGAATGCAACTAGTTACTGAAGCCTGGGAAACATCGCAAAATTTAGTTTCCTTCGAAAAGAAGGCCAATGATTTGCTTGAACATTTGGAGGGGAATTTAAAAGATGAGCAGATTTTTTTTCATCGGGTGATGGACCCTTTTTCCAACTATGCCCTGAACACATCGGAACTAAAAAGAAGACAGGAGAAAATCCCCTCCCCAAAGCGCAACAAAAAAGTAAAAGCATGCTGTCAAAAAAAAATTGAGAACCTGCACCTCACTGTCAAATCATGTAAACAAGTCATATCAGAAAAGGAAAATTTATTCACAAGCCTGCTCCAGATGGACTTAGCCAGAACTACCAACAAGGTTCAAGATCCAAACTTAATTCTCAAATCCTTGTCGGTCACCAAAGAAGCGTTCCGGGAACAAGTTGATATTTTAAAGGGGTTGTCTTTCGAAAAGTTTTACGGCATAGTTGAACATCATCTAGATGAGCACGAGCGCTATGTACTGGACTATGCCTCACATAATGAAAAAATTGAACAGAGTCTGCATAGTATTTCAATGGATCTAAGGAAATTAGAAAATGACCTTTACGACATAGAGATCCTAGATGAAATCAACACAGCCCCCATGAAAAGCTACATCGAAGAATGGTTCCAACTCATAATGGAAAGCCTCGTCCAGGAAGGGCAACAACCGATCAACAGGAGTCCACTACCCATCGACGATAGCAACAAAAACGCATCGCCTTCATAGTAAGTCTATACTGCCATCTTGTTTTGTTTATCATTCCAGTTTAAGTCTATGTTGTCATCTTCTTTTCTTTATCAATCTACTTATGTCCTCTTTAAATAGAAAACTATAACCAAAGACTCATAAGTTCCAATTTCTTCTTTCCAGGTCTTCCTCTCTACCATTGCACACTTCTTTCGACATTCCTAATTCTTGTATTTATTTATTTTTATGGTCCGCGGGAGCCCCAATCCCAGTCTATATGACAAACGCATTTAAATTTCCACAAACATGTAACAAACAATATTATTTTTTGTTAAATTTCAAAGAAAACTGATTCGAAAATGTCCTTTGTAATGTCCCCACTTTGGGACATCATCACAGGGCAGAGATTTATGATGACCAGAGTAGCCAGATGGGTGCTAGAGCGAGTACAAGGGTATTTGAGAGGCATTGTGGGGTCCAGCTTGCATTGATGATCATATTCCATCATTATGAGCCATTCCTCACAGGTTGGCTTTGGTTTCGTTGCATTCTGACGATTTCCATGATTTTGACTATTTTGAGCTATAAGTCAATGGAATTCACTGAAGAGGTCATTTTGGGCACATTACTTGGAGGAACCTCTCAGGGTAATAGCTCATTGGAATCGGGAGGAGAAACACTATAGGATGGGATGGATAGAAGTGACTTTCAGTGGCCAGGGAAGCCACAAGGAGAGATAAGGATCTTTTCAAAGGTAAAAAGGTTA
>SNQJ01S0153401.1:22777-40782 GCA_010110895.2 Picea sitchensis | reverse complement strand
TATTTACTAAATATCTACTTTATACAAATACATTGTTCGTATGTATAATTTATTTACTAAATATCTACTTTATACAAATACATATTTCGTATGTATAATTTATTTATTTCTTATCGCTTTCTATGTCCTAGTTTTAAAAAAAACCAATTCGGTAATGCTAAATTTTTTGTGTCCAACAACCATTCGAACATTGATGATTTTTTATATTTTTTCAAGAAGAACTAATTCGGGAATACTATGTTCTACACGCAAACCACATGTATTTCAACTTTCTAGCCACCTGCCTGTACTAGGTCACATTTACTCCCATACCAACCTGGCAGGGACTACGCTACCATGCAGCACTTGTTTTAATATTTTTTATTTTTTATGGACCCCTTTTTCAATCTTATGGGCTTATAGCTTTCGTGTGCATGTCCTTGATTAAAAATTAATTAATTGTAGATTTTTAATTATATATATATATAATATTAAGTATAATACATTATGGTGTTTTTGCTAATGATAACAAGGAAATGTCACAAAACATATCTATATTAAGAAAACCAAACATAAGTCTATGTTTTTAGTATTTTATGGTTATTGTTTGGGTTTATATTAAGAACTTTTGCAAGGTCTTTACAAGTTTGACATCACAAACTTATTACAAATAAAACTCACATGGTAACATTATTACAAATAAAACTCACATGGTTTTGACACTTCTCAAAATAACGATGTCATTAACATATGTATATAACTTGATCAAATATAATTGAAAGGCAAAAATGGGATATTACATTTTCAACAACTATTTTTCACCATAAAATAAAGCATTCAAGTCAAGTTTTTCCTTATTAGTCCATGTCGAAGACGTAGAGGGATTATAGCGATTGATAATTCGTTGACTTCGTATTAATATGTCCTTTGACTATAAGTTTTCGCATCATCTCTATTGTTCGAACTATAGAACTAAAAGCATTATTTTTTATATAATAAAAAAAACCTTATATGTCGTCATCTCATTGGAGAATAGATTGGAAGTCTTATTGCCAGCTTCGCTATTCCCAATGTTGTAAATGTTTAGATATCCAAAGTTTTGAGCATCGACGCTTTTTTTAAATTTTTATTGAAATGTTTACATACCGGAAGTTATGAGCATCGACCCTCTTTTTCAATGTTTTTATTATTTCTATTTGTATTGAAATGTTTACATACCGAAAGTTTTGAGCATTGACACTCTTTTTGAGGTACTTGAATAGGCCTGACAACTTAAATGTTTACATAGCACGAGGCCCTTAAACAGGCCTGACAACTTAAATGTTTGCATAGCGTGAGGCCCTTAAACAGGCCTGACAACCTTAAATGTTTACTTAAATTGGCTTCTAACAATACATTTTTCCTCGAATTTTTCCATACAATGTTGCAGTGAATTTGGACAATATTGTTGTCCACCGCCACTCGCATAGCCATCATATGTTTCATATTTCTTCTATGCTTGGAATGCAATTTAGTCATCATTCAATATACATATATTATTTACTGGTTTATTGGTTGCCTCTTGTTCGTTGGTTCGTTGGTTTGTCGATTGTTGCTTCTTGTTGTTTGGTTCAACTTTGCAAGGCTGAGGTCATGCACTTGCAGTTGGACCTGTTGGTGCTTCTTGCTTGCTTTTGTTTGCTTCAACTTTGCAAAGGTTGGGGCCATGCACTCACAGTTGGAGTTGTTTCTTCACTTTTCAGGGTTCAAGTCTTGCACCCACAATTCGACTTGCGCTTCTGTTGTTCATCGTTGTCGTGTAAATTTCGATACCATAGTTTCATTCGTATTCGTTCTTTGTTGTTTACTGTTTGCAGTTTGCAAGTAAGAATGTTTAAGTATTTCCACTCGCATGGTCATCATATGTTTAAGATTTCTTCTATGCTTGGAATGCAATTTGGCCATCATTGAAGATACATATATTGTTTATTGGTTCACTGGTTATTGCTTGTTCGTTGGTTCGTCAGATGTTGTCTGTTGTTGTTTGGTTCAACTTTGCAAGATTGAGGTCCTACACCTGTAGTTCAACTTGTTGGTGCTTGCTCACTATTTTGTTGCTTGCTACTTGCTTTTGTTTGCTTCGACTTTTCAAGGTTGGGGTCCTGCACCAGAAGTTGGAGTTGTTTTTTTCACTTTGCAGGGTTCAAGTCATGAACCCGCAAGTGGACTTGTGGTTCTGTCATTCATCATTAACGAGTAAGTTTTAATAGCATACTTTCATTCGTATTCGTTGTTTACTATTTGTTGTTGGCATTTTGCAAGTAAGAATGCTTAAGTATTTATTCATCATTCTTATCCTCCACACTTTCCATAGAGGTTGGCATATATTTTTATCCTACTCTTAAATTTTCCTCCGATTTTTTCTCGCACCATGTGCATGGCATTGTCGTGTGCACAACTTCAGCTGTCATTTTTTCTAGCATTGCAAATCCCTTTCCTTTGTTGTGTGTGATGAAGTGGAAATCTAGCGCCTACCTTGTACCTACCTATCATGTACGAGAATCAAACCCGTGTCTTTCACATGAAAAATACGATGTCAAGCTTGTTGCCTTTGCAAGATGTTCTTTTAGAAGAAAACTATAGGTAGGTGTAGAAGGGATAGGTATGGTACAACAGTACCTAGGCTGCAACAAAATTGCACAAACTTGGCATATCTTTCCCTCCTACTCTTAAATTTTGCTCCATTTTTTTCTGCAAACTCTGAACCATACCTATATGCCTTTACAAAATGTCCCTGTAGAAGAAAACAAATGTCGATATGGTGCTAGCAAGAGCAGTATTTTGTGGATTGCAAATTGCAATATCCAATCTCTATGCCACTCCGCGTGCAACATTGCTAACATAATGAATGTTTTCTCAAATGCATCACACCATTTACATATGGATGAAACCATTATCATTCTAAGATACTTCAGTGTTGACATGCTACAAAATAGTGCCATAACAAAACAATTGCAAAACTGCATGTGCAATTACAATGTTCGCTTTCTTTTGGTTAAGATAAAACATGTACAAAACACACTTATTGACCATATATGGTGAAATGTGCCTATATCACAATACAACATCTTTATCTTATACACAGACTGGTCTGTCCACGATGCAATTTGTCTTGTACTTGAATTATGAAATATACATCAAAGATATTACAAAATTGTATTTCCATGTCTCAAAGCATATCTAGATACTTTTTGCACAAAACCAAATCATTTAGCTACGACCATCCAACTTCTTAATATTTTATGTCTTGTAATATATTTTGGCAAGGAAAAATTCTATATAATCACAACCATGGATCAAGAAAAAGAAAGGTTCATGCTTCTAACTCTCTTTTGTTCTATTCCTTTGCTTCTCATTTATTGTATGTACATATTACTTTTTTTCCCTTGCATACCAGCTTACATTCATGTTCATTGTATTTTGTGCGTTCCCGCATTGAAACAAACATAATAACTGGAGAAGACGAAGGAATCTTTACCACAAATGTGGAAGAGGAGATACAAAGGTGCATGATTCTACTCTTATTTCATATTCCATTGTTTTGTATTCCATTTATTGTCTGTATATGTGTTCTACTGCTTTGCACCTAATTTATTGTATGTAGATACTACGTATCTTCCTACATAATAACTTATCTTCATGTCAATTGTATTCTTCGTGTTGCTACATTGAAATATATAGAACTGTATTTAATTTTTTACATGTCTTTATACATACCAACTTACCTTCATGTCCACTGTATTTTCTACATTGCTACATTGAAAGAAACAGATTAGTTGGACAAGAGGATGAAATCTCGTATGCCACAGCAGAGGAAGCTGAGGTACAATCTTAGAAAAGGTATACCAATTGTGATAGTAAATCAAACACACAAAACGAGTAAGTGGATAAAATATTGGACAAGAAAACAATGATTTGGCAACAATGGGCCTTTTTCAAGACTTCCCACTTCCGAACATTTCCCTCCCCATTTCTATTGTCCCACTCTCTATTGTCCTTTTTTTTTCCTCTTTTATACTTAACCGAATTCCCCTTTCTGTTTCCCCTCTACTTTCGCTTTCCGGTTGTTTTGCTTAGTCGTTTTTCTGAAAATTTCTAGGTGTGCAAGTTGGTGGACTCACGGGTTCACATTTATATTCATGCTTCTATATCACGAGTCTGACCGACAGCTTCCTCATTCCATACTTAGCCACTTTTTCGATCGCGGGTTCCCAGGCTAGCGGGCTCAAAATTGTGCCTCTAGCTTCGGGGGTTCCATGATATACAGATTGGCCGCCGGACCCCCCCATCATGCCTTATTCTGTGTTACACATTTTTGCAGTAAAAAATTATGAGGCATACAATTTGACCGTCATGTCCTCATGTTTCTTGAGTATCCCTTGACACCCTATTTCATATTACATCTCCTTCGCACCTATATGTGACATTCAGAACAATTATTTACAGTATATAATGCATATGCTTATTCAGTCCTTCTGATGTTCATGTACACATGTTTGCATCAGAAAAAGTTGGACTAGTGACATGGGCATGAGCAATCAATCATCGCAAACATCAACAGAACGACAAAGCCAAAGGTAAATATTCATACATTGTGCTCTTGATATGTTTTCCAAACAAATATCTTGAGCTATTTATTCATCTATGCCATGATAAATATGTTGATGTCATATGCAACACATACTTTGAAGTTCACAAGAAGGATCGACGAGCGCAAGTGAGACGTCGAATATAGTGCAAGTTCCGCAGACTAAGAGGTTTGGTTACAAAACTCTAGACTGCATACTTCATCCGAGTTGTGCATCTACGTGTACATTTATGCCAGGAAAAAAAGAAAAGAAAAAAATAATACAGACGACCATTCACAATACTTTTCTTGTTCAAAAAATGTCACCAGGTCTAAACTTATAACACCCAATATACTATCGATAGAAGGCTTGAACAGTCGTCGAACTAGACAAGTATTCGTCAAGGACATAATGGTCGTGTATAACACCTACGTGGACAAGGAAAACAAAACTAGATGCATTGTGTGTTCTGACATGACAGACAACGAAGCCATGATGACAGTCACACTGACTATCCCTACACAACTTGTCTAGAAACATGCAGAAAAGATTTTTCCAGGTAATGGGATATCCATTACAAATTTTAATATATTGTCGAAAATAGTATATGACCATGGTGATTGATATCGGATTTATATCGCTCAACAAAACAAGTATTGTGGAAAAAATTCTCGCGATTTGTTCAGAATATCGTTTCGTACCAGACACAACAATCAATCAACTTGCACAGAGCAACAACACTTACCCAATCAGAACCATTGGTGCAGCTGTCACACTCGCGAGAAAACTTGGCTCGCAACACATTCTCCATATAAAAGATGGAGAGTCAGACAACGACAAGGCAATGGTACGGTTCTCCATATCCATTTTTGTCCTTTACCTTCACATGCTCATATATCTCATTTATGTTACACAACTATTACACTGTTCCATGTTGCAGCTGCAACTGTTCGACACCTATTCAAATTTGTTTTCCTCAATGGAACAACAATTGCATAAAGGGCAATTTCCACTTATGCTCTTCAAAAATATAACAAAGAAAAGAGATGTTAAAGAAAGGATATTTCACACAACCCAAGCAACATTTGTAACAGAATAACGAATAGACATAGTACAAGATCTCAAGAAACTAAGTAGCTCGACAATTGTTGTGCATATACATCTACAATTCCATCCACACTTTGCTCATAAAAGCTTCCTTGACCAATTTTCTGTAGTTTTTTTTGTTGTGCAATTGTATATTATATTGTTCAATATATTAACTACTATGCTCACGTGCCCAGGTTGAGGGTGTTTTGGTTGCAGCGAATGCATACTCAACCCCCTTCGAGCATGTATGTGCCAAATGTAACTCTCTTGCATATGTCTCTACTTTCATAAATGATGCTACAATTGATTCTCTACGATGTAGTAAAAAATGTCCTTACATATATAGACATTGCCTCAACGCTGCCATCTAAACTGTCAGCAACACAATCGTACATTGTACAATTAGACAACCTCTATTACAAGATGTGCTTCCTGGGTTAGCATAATTGTCATATGAAGTATACCTACAGAAAGAGGCGAACAATGTCTACATGTTACGCGAATTTTGGATCCATAACAAATTTACATTAAATGAGGACAATGCTATATTGCATATCGGCTGAACCAAAATAAATAAATTCAAATTAAGCATTGGATTGAAACGAAACAATCTCATGTGTATCTGTCCATTCTACCCAATGGGGATATGAATAGAGTTTTGCAATGCCATGGCAAATTGAACTGGAAGTGCATAAGATTGTTCAGTCTAGGAATGAGAAGCATGAGGGAAAACCCCATACAAAGTATCCAACTATGAATAATCGGGTCCATCCTTTGAACTGTCAAAATGGCTTGCTCCTCTAAACGGAACCATCAGACATTTCCAATAATATTGGAAATTTGGCATTGTTAGAACTGATAATGATAGAACATAGTACTATTAGAAGCAAATGTTCATAGTGATCTTGCTTCATGGTGAAATAGTAATCGGAAAATTTCTTGGTGCCCATTTGGGGATTTGGTTATAGCTGAGATACAATGCCCAATCTCCGTTGGTTTTGTGATGTCTTATGTTTGGCAGACTTTCGTCCATGTGCTTCAATGCTTATGTTCAAGGTTCTCATGGGCCCGGTTTATGAATTATGGTTGGATGATACATTTAGGATCTTAGCGGTTTTTCTATGATCTTAAAGAATATACAAGACATGGTTTGCCTTTTAATGTAAGCTCTGTGAAGCAAATGTAATATGTAGCTCATTTTAGCACTTTTACTTGATCGATGAAATTACCAAAATTCATCTTCAGAAATATTTTGAAATAAAAGGATATAAGCTATGTGAAGTCCAATGGAACTATCTTATCAACCACAAAAAAATAAAATTAAAATTCGTCGTTGTTATACATACGGTGAAGTTGACAGTACAATAATTTTACTTGAACATCCCAAAATTGATTTTCCTGTAGCTTTTCAATGCTTCTCTTATGAAAACACATCCTAGAAAGTATAAGTATGACTCACTTTATCTATTCCTTGATTGAAGAGCCTATTCACCTGTTTAATGCACTTCATAGTTACTGTTAATACCATCAATGGGGCTTTGTTAACACCAATTCTTGCTTCTGAAAATTGCCCTCCCCTTTCTTTTTGCTCTATGCTTTCTCTTTCTGGTTACTTAGTCATTTTTCGGAAAACTTCTAGGTACGCGGGTTGGCGGATTCACGTATCAGATTTCCATTGATGCTTTTATATCACGAGTCCGACCGACCACTTCCTTGTTCCATATTCAACAACTTTTTGGATCGTGGGTTCACGGGTAGGCGGGCTCAACATTGCATTTCCATTGTTCCACCGCCTCCAAACAACACCCAAACTTCCCTGATCTACAAATTGAAAACCAAATTCCCCTTTCTTTTTCTCCTTTACTTTCCCTTTCTGGTTACTTAGTCGATTTTTTCGAATATGTATCATTCTTTTATATCATGAGTCCGACCAACCACTTTCCCATTCCATACTTGGCCACTATTTCCATTAACAGTTCTCGGCCAGGCTTTCTCAACATTGCGCTTCCATTGTTCAGCGATCTACAAACAACACCCGAGGTTCCGTGATATACAAATTGACCACCGAAGTGCGTCATTATGCCCTATTCTGTGTTACACATTTTGCAGTCAAAAGTTCAGAGACATACAATTTGACCATCAGGCCCTCATGTCTCCTGAGTATAACTTGTGAACCTGTTTTGAAGCCCGACTGACCGCTTTCCATACTTGGCCATTTCTTGAAATCTCTTTTGCGGGTTGGGGGGTTCACGAAATATCCAATGCTTAATCGTTCTTCGCACTTCTTTCTAGATATGCAATTATTAATATTTAATGCTAATAGGTCATCCTTCAGGAACCATTAAGATTGTCATTAATGTCCAAAAGGCTTGAGGAGATCTATCATTAATACGAATTAAACCAAGATTTGTGAAGGGTTGTGTTATCCCTTCCGAGTGTTCATTTCAAGCATCATGGAATCTCTTCCGCGTGTCGTTCAGTTGGCGCCTTCACGAAATCTCCACTCCTTAATATCTCTTCGTCATCACCGCCGCGTTCACACTTTTTTTCTAAGTATGCAATTAGTAGGCTTTAATGGTAACAACTCATTATGCACAAACCGAAGAGATTGTCATTGATCAACAAAAGGCTCGAGGAGATATCCAATTGATATGAATTAAACCAAGATTTGTGGAGGGTTATATTATCCCTTTTGAATGTTCATTTCAAACATCATCTGGAGCAAACATACATTCTCGTTAACTTATGGCAGCATTTCGACAACAATTATGTCGAGATACAGTAAACACCTTCAGGCATGATGACCAGAACTTCCAGTGGTCCATGGCATATTCTTACTACTCATCTCCTTCCACCCAGAAGCAAAGAAGGAGATGGTCCCTAGGTGCGTCGAGAGATATATTTCAAGCCAAAGAATTCCAAGGCAAAACCCCCTGCTCAGATAGACCAACCCCCTACGTTGATGGCCGACGCAGAGGTGATGCAATCAATTTCGAGCCGGAAGAAGATGATCCGATGGACGGTGATACGATGATGGATGATGGCAATGCAGACGTTGTTCCCACTCCTGTGCCGAAATTGAAATCCACCATAACGGGGGGCACTTCCCGACTCGGCAATGGCGGCCCTGACAAGACCAAAAGAAGGGGTTTAAGAAAATAAATCGGCGCTGAACGCAATAGTCGCTTTGCAGCTCAAGAGTTTGACTCTCTCAGCTCGGATGGTGGTCCTCACCCTCAGATATGTATCCTTTCCTTTCATTTTTAGGGTTTTGGATTGGGGTTGGATTTGTCCCTGGTGCAGCCTGTGTCCCTAAAGTCTTTAACTGTAAGGAAATGGTCTCTTGGTGCACCGAGAGATATATTTCAAGCCAACGAATTATTCAATCGCGGGACCACTCTCTTGTTCTTTGGAGATACAATTAACATCTTAGGGCGTGAGGACCATAACTCCCAGTGGTGCAAGGAATATTCCTACTACTCATCCCCTTCTGCCCAGAACAGAGTAATTTGGACCTCTGGAATTGCTCGTGCAACCTATGTCCCTGAAGTCTTTGCCTGTAAGGAGGGGGTCTCTTGGTCCCCTTCCACCTAGAACGAAGTAATTTGGACCTCTCAAATTGCTCGTGCAGGTTGTGTCCCTGAAGTCTTTGACTGTAAGGAGGTAGTCTCTTAGTGTGTCCTCACTTTCAGTTTCGGGCTCTTCTGTTTGCCCTACAACGTTTTTTCTCTTCTTCCTCATGAAAAGCTTGTGAGAACTATCAATTTTACCACGAGGAGTATTCTTATCTCCTCCTGCATTTGAAGAATTATGGGTTGCTTTCTTACTGGGGTGGGTCGCTGGACCGATGTCGCGGGATGTCGTACTCTTGGCAGTGAGGGATGGGGATTGGAAACTCTTCTCACCGGGGCCTTTTCCCTATTATTTGTACGATTCAGTGGTGCTTTGTAATGTCTCTAGGTCACCAGCGTCAGGAGCAGGAGTGTTGTTGACCTGTTCAAGCCAAAGAATTATTCCACTGCGGAACCACTCTCCTATTTCTTTGTCACCTCATGTCTTCTACAAGATATTGAGATTGTGACAACCAACATTGACCTTCCGAGGAGAAGACTACAAGGAGTTCTTAAAAAATCATGGTAATCAGTTTTGTATGCATGTTCAAGAGCTTGTCTATGGCTCCTGCATGTTGTCGCACTAGATGAACAACATAGAATTGTATGCATGTTTTTTTTTTTTTTTTTGTAACTCTTGTACCTGTATTTATGACAAATATGTTCAATGCTTCGGTGCAAAGAACTCAGTCCAATGTCTATGGATAAATAAATATTGCCCACTATTTTTTTTTTTAGATTTACTATTAAAAAAAAATCCTTGGAATCTTGGTTGGTGCTTCTTTGCTGGATTTAACACCTCTTCTCATTTGCATGGTTCGATAGTATCGTAATTCTTAAATATTGTATTGGCTCAAGTAATTTGATCTAATATGGGGCATTGAACAATTATATGACAATGCATTGTGTCGACCCCCTGAGGCTTCTATGGAAACATAAATGAATTTTAGACAGTTTCAAACCATATTCAATTATATTCATAATGTAGATAGAACATAGCAACACTAATTCGCGATGCGGGAGTTGGGGCCCCACCCAAGAAGTTTTGTTTTCATCTCAACCTTGTTGAGCAAACGATCTCTTATTTATGTTTCTCTTCCTTGATTCCTTTACTCCAAAAGGAAAATTTGTATTAGTTGTCCATCCCCTGGCCTCTATTTGAGCACTTTTACTTTATTAATGAAATTACCAATTTTTTTCTTCGCGAATATTTTGAAAAACAAAATAGAAAAAAATGATATATGGTAGTTGAAGTCAAATGGGGCTATAAAATCAACCACAATATTAAAATTCAAGTTCGTCATTTTTATACTTACGGTCAAGTTGACAGTACAATAAGTTTATTTCTAGATATGCAAATATTAAGCTTTAATGCTAAAAACTCATCATGCAGGAAGTTTGATACTTAAAATAATATTTCAAGGCATTGAAGAATGTATCAGGAACACAATTACTCCCACAAGTTGCAATAAAAACAAATCTTCAACAAAGCATTTGCTCACACCCTTTTTAATGGTACAAGCACAATAGAAAATGAGTAAGTGGATAAAATATTGGACTAGAAAATGATGGTTTTGCAACAATGGGGCTTGTTTGAGACCAATTCCCGCGGACAAAAATTTCCCTCCACTTTTCTATTTTCCCACTCTCTTTTATCCCCTTATTTTCACTCTTCTATACTTAACCAAATTCCCCTTTCTTTTTCCCCTCTACTTTCTCTTTCTAGTTACTTAGTTGGTTTTCCGAAAATGTCTATCTACGCAAGTTAGTGGACTTGCGAGTTCACATTTGCACTCATGCTTTTATATCACAATTCCAACCAACCGCTTCCCCATTCCATACCTAGCCACTTTTTCGATCGCGGATTCTCGGGCAGGCGGTCTCTATATTACACTTTGATTGTTTCGTGACCTACAAACAACACTCAGACTTCCGCGATATACAAATGGACTTCTGGACTTCCACATCATCCCCTCTTCTGTGTTACACATTTTGCACTCAAAAGTTTTGTGACATACAATTTGATCGTCGGGGCCTCACGTCTCCTGGGGAACCCTTTTCACCCTATTTTGAAGCTCGTCCAACCGCTTTCCATACTTGGCCATTTCTTGGAATCTCTTTTGCGGATCATCGGGTTAGCGGGTTCAAGAAATCTCCAATTCCTAATCGTTGTTTCCTGTGCCCGCCACCTTCGTACTTCTTTCCAAGTTAATAACTGAGGTTTAATGCTAATATCTCATCATGCAACAACCGTAAAGATTGTCATTAATGAGCAAAAGGCTCGAGGAGACAGTCACACTAACTATACCTATACAACTTGTCTAGAAACATGCAGAAAAGATCTTTCCAGGTAATGGGATATCTATTACAAATTTCAATATATTAGCCCTTCTTTTCCCTCTTCTATACTTAACCAAATTCCCGTTTTTCCCCCCTCTACTTTCTCTTTCTGGTTACTTAGTCGTTTTTCCAAAAATGTCTAATTGCGCGGGTTGGTGAACTCATGGGTTCACATTTGCACTCATGCTTTTATATCGCGACTCCGACCGACCGGTTCCCCTTTCCATACCTAACCACTTTTTCGATCACGGATTCCCGGGCAGGGGGGCTCTAGATTTCACTTCCATTATTCTGTGACCTACAAACAACACCCGGACTTCCGCGATATACAAATTGACTGTCGGACTCCCACATCATCCCCTCTTTCGTGTTACACATTTTGCATTCAAAAGTTCCAAGACATACAATTTGACCGTCGGGGCCTCATGTCTCATGGGGAACCCTTGTCACCCTATTTTGAAGCTCGTCCGTCCGATTTTCATACTTGGTCTTTTCTTGGAATCTTTTTTGTGGATTGTCAAGTTGGCAAGTTCATGAAATATCCAATTCCTAATCGTTGTTTCTCATGCCCACCACCTTTTCACTTCTTTCCAAGTATGCAATAACTGAGGTTTAATGTTGACAACTCACCATGCAACAACCATAAAGATTGTCATTAATGAGTAAAATCCTCGAGGAGACAATCACACTGATTATCCCTACACAACTTGTCTATAAACATGCAAAAAAGATCTTGCCAGGTAATGGGATATCTATTACAAATTTCAATATATTAGCGAAAACGAGTCCAACTGACTGTTTCCATGTTCCATACTTAGCCACTTTTTCGATTACGAGTTCCCGAACAGGCGGGCTCAAGATTGCACTTCCATTGTTCCGTGACCTGCAACCAGAACCCAAAATTCCGCGATATACAAACTGACCGCTGGATTGCCCCATCATGCCCTCTTTCATTTTACACGTTTTGCACTCAAAATTTTCGAGACATACAATTTGACCCTCGGACCCTCACCTCTCCCAAGTATCCCATTGTAACCCTATTTTGAAGTCTGTCCGACCACTTTTCATACTTGGCCATTCCTTACTTGCTCTTCTCCATCCCCGCCACCTTCCCACTTGTTTATAATAAAAATTTGTTTATAAAAACATTATATATATATATAAAGACATACAATTTGACCCTCGGGCCCTCACCTCTCATGAGTATCCCTTGTAACCCTACTTTGAAGCCCGTCCGACCACTTTTCATACTTGGCCATTCCTTAATTGCTCTTCCCCGTCCCTGCCACTTTTGCACTTGTTTATAATAAAAAAATTGTTTATAAAAACATTGTTTTATATATATAATAAAAATAGTCTTATTTCTAAATATGCAATTAGTAAGCTTTAATGCTAACAACTCATCATGAAAGAACCATAAAGATTGACATTAATGAGCGAAAGGCTCGAGGAGATCTCTCGTTAATACACATTAAACCAAGATTTGTAGAGGGTTATATTATCCCTTCTGAGTGTTCATTTCAAACATCATGGAATGTCTTTCGCGCGTCGTCGGGTTGGCAGGTTCACGAAACCTTCAATCCTTAATTTCTCTTCGTCGTACCCACCACCTTTGCACTTCTAAGTATACAATTACTAAGCTTTAATGCTAACAACTCATCATCCAGCACCCATAGAGATTGTGATTAATGAGCGAGAGGCTTGAGGAGATCTCCCACTCACATGCATTGGACCAACATTTGCGGAGGGTTATATTATCCCCTCCAACTGTTCATTTCAAGCATCCTATGAAGAAAACAAACGTTCTCCTAAACTTATGGCACCAACTCGACAATAGTTCTGTGGAGATATAGTGAACATCTTTGGGCATGAGGACTAGAACTTCCAGTGGTCCATGGCATACTCTTACTACTCATCCCCTTCTACCCAGAACAAAGTTATTTGGACCTCTAGAATTGCTCGTGCAGGCTGTGTCCCTAAATTTTTTTACTGTAAGGAGGTAGTCTCTTGGTGCGCCGAGAGATATATTTTAGGCCAAAGAATTATTCCACTACAGGACCACTCTCATGTTTCTTTGTCACCTCAAGTCTTATGCAAGATGTTAATATTGTCGGAGCCAACATTGACCTTCAGAGGAGAAGACTCCAAGCAGTTCCTAAAAAAGCATGATAACGGGTTGGACCTCTTTCTCGAGTTCCTGGAAGACTTGACGGTAGTTCCTGAAGATATCACAAGCTTGCAGGTTAGCTCATTTAGAAATCCATTCCGGGAAATTGCCTAGTTGTTTACAAGAATAACAAGACATGAATCTACAACAAGTATTTCCCTCATGGTTCTTTATATTTTATATTTCACTATCAAGGAACAAGCCATTTTTTATTGGGGGAAGCTAATTTCCATTGAAATGTGTTCCCAATTGTCATGATTCAAAAAGGAGAAGAAATTTTATATGTCATCCTACTTGGTTTTCACGATAGCACATTGTTGTCCGTTTTTGAAATTGTTTGTGTCCCAGAAGGTAAACTATGAATTCGACCCAGTAACCTTCTGGTACTAGGCCTTGTGGAGGCACAAGGCCTCCCATTATTTTTATGAGGTTTTTAATGACTTTGTCTCTGTTTTCAAGATTTATTGTTAGGAAAGGATACTCCCTGAATATCTGACCAGGAAACCAAGCTTTTGGACAGGAAGGGCGCACTTGAACAAATGGAGAATTACAGTGTGATAATGATTTTTGGCTCCAAGGAAATCCTGCTTTGCTTCCATGTCACATTACAGATAAAATGTTTGTTACAGAAATAGCAAGGCAATACAACTATTGGTTGCATATATTCCATGAGAAGAGAAAAAAACAGTTCATTCCTCTGCCTTGGAAAGTCGGGGACTTCGTGTTGAGGAACGTCAACAAAATTGACGAATTCCCAGGCCATTTCAACAACTTGAGATAGAGACAATGACGACAACACTTGTGCTTCTGATGTCGGCGACCTAGAGACATTACAAAGCACCACTAAATTGAACAAACAATAGAGAAAAGGCCCAAGTGAGAAGAGTGTTCAATCCTCGGCTACCACTCCCAAGAGTACGACATTCCGGAGCATCGCTCCAATGGCCCACCCCATTAAGAAAGAAACCCATACATCTTCAAATAGAGGAGGAGATAAGAACCCTCCTCGTGCTAAAAATGATAGTTCTCACAACCTTCCCATGAATAAGAAGAGAAAAAACTTTGTAGGGAAAGCGAAAGAGCCCAAAATTGAAAGTGAAGACATGGAACTTGAGACTGATCTAGATAGTGTATTATGCAACGTTGATCAGCCCGGGGACATGATCTAGCATAGTCCCCCAATGGAAATAACTGAGACTGAAATTTATGGCGAAGATGAATCCTTCGTATTCTAGAGCGTTGTTTTTTTTCAGCGAGTCTAAAAATTTAATTATTGAAAAGAGAGATCTAAGAAATAAGAAAGGGAAATCTCGTTCAGAGATTAACCTTAGGAACATGCGGTCGTCCCAAATCTCTCGACTTCATTGAGAAACCAGAGATGCTCTTGATGATTCCATTATAGGCATTGAGGCTGAGAATGTCGGACTAAAGGACCGAGTCAAGGAATTGGACGAAGCTTTCATTCCTATGCCATTGCTTGCCAATCCTTTAGTAATAACCATGCATGCCACCCCTACAGACAAGTTAAAAGGATCCTCCATCCTCCTCGCAGCATGTAGAGGCTATGTGGAGAAGAATATCAAGAAAATAATGGAGTTGATTACTCATGCCTGGGAAACATCACAAAGTATGGCTTCCCTTGGAATGAGGGCACATGCTTTGCACGAACATTTGCAAGCGGATTTAAAAAATGAAGAACGTTTCTATATAGACACGGTCATCCCTTTTGGCGTCCATGTCATCAACATGACAGATATGAGAAGAAGACAAGAAGATCTCACCTCCCCAAACCGGATTACTTAATTAAATGCATGCTAGAAAGAGAAAGTGAAGAACCTGCATCTCATTGTCCAATCATGTGAACAAGACATATCAAAGAAAGAAAAATTATTCAGAAATCTGACCGAAATAAACTTAGCAGAAGTACCAATGAGCTCCAAGACCCCAACTTAATCGTCAACTCCTTGCCCTTATCGAAGCAAGCCTTTGATGAACAAGTTGATATTTTTAAGGGGTTGTCTTTAGAAAAGTTTTACAGCATCCTTGAATATGGTGCAGATGACATGGACAACTCGCTAGTGGAATATTCAGTACAAAATGAAGAAATTGATCAGGCTCTGCACAATCTTTCTATTGATATAAGGGAATTATAAAAGGAGCTTTTCAACATAAAAATCCATGATGAGATCAACATGGCCCCCATGAGAGGCTACATTGAAGAATGGCTCCAAAGGCCAATCGACAAGCTCACCGACGAAGGGCAACAAGTAGTTGGCACAATTCCAGTAGTCATCAACAACAACAATAAAAATGCATCATCAAGAAAATAGCAAATGGGGAGATATATACCATCAATGTAAGTCTATACTGATCACATCCTGCTTTGTTTATCAATCTAGTTATTCCACCTCTTTGAATAGAAATGTCTAACCAAAGACTGATACCTTCCAATTTCTTCTTTTTCAGGTCTTGCTCTCTACCCTCGCCCACTTCTTCTTTATACAGTCCAATTTCTTGTACATATTTATTTTATCGTCTGCGGGAGCCCCAATCCCAATCTATATAACAAACGCATTTAAATTTCCAAGAATATGTAACATCGAATATTATTTTTTTGATATATTTCAAAGAAAACTATTTTTATCTTCTCTTATATTTATGTGCTCAGAAATTTTATCTTCAACTATGTTGAATGTCAAGAGATTGTGTTTATTTAATTTGAATGTTTAATGTGCGTGATTCTTGGTTCTATTTTCCAGGAACCTTTATTTAAAAAAAAAAAAACATTTTCTATTGTTTTGTATTGCTTCAAGTCATTACGATGGATATTCTCTAAGTCCCACATTTGAACTATACACGCCACAGGAAAAACTTATAGAGGAGTACCACATCTATAAGAATGCAGTATGATTCAAAAAATATATATTTGTTTCTTTTCCACTTCATATAACTTTATTTATCCTAACACATATAGAGACACACAAGCCAAATGATCTATTTAAAGAAGTGACTATGGAAATTGTACTTAACTCTAACCAGTTGGAAGTATACAAAAATCATTATGAATGAATTTCATAAATACATTGAAGAGATAAAACATGCAAGGTAGAAACGGAAATTTCGAACATGGCAAGTCAGACTACTGGTAAAAATAAAAGCAAGATGGATTATGCAAAACACAGTATAATTAGAATGAAAATAGTTTCAAAAACTAAATGGTTTCAATGCCAGAATTGATCTAGGAGCCATGTGTCATTTTCTGCATGGATACCACCTATGTTTCATGTTGCTCGCCACGTCTCCGTTGCAGCTTCCATTTTCCTTCGCTACTTATTCCCCATCCCTGTACATTTATTCCCATTCCAACCCGGCAGGGACTGCGTTGCCATGCAACACTTGTTTGCATATCAAAATTGCCAACAACGAGCATTATTTGACTTTTCATAACCCCCAACAATATATGAATGCATATTAAATGGCGAATACAACATAGAAGCAAATATATAAAAAAAAATAACCATGAAAAACATTACAGTAAATGCCATAATTCACTATTTTGCAAATTCATTGAGCTAATTACACTTACATTCTAGATATAAAACATGGTTTGAGAATTAAAAAGATGGAATAATAGAGATAATTCACATTTGAATAAAGACAAAGGCATTGTTTGAGCATTAAAAAGGATGGAATAACATAGATAATTCACATTTGAATAAAGACAAAGATGTGTATTTTCTCTAAATTTATCCACCAAATCAACTATAAAGGATTTATCTGTTTTCCAAGCATATGTATATGTTGTAGATTCCACCCCAAGAGATTATGAAGACAAACTACTATGATCTATTGTCCGCTCACCCAACCCATTATGCTCAAAATTCCAGTCAAAACCACACCTACAATAATTTCTCTTAGTGAAAGTTCCTCTAAGCATCTCACCCAACCTTCAATCAACCACGAGCTTCTCATTTGCAACGACAATTTCTAAGTAATGGTATTCAGTTCTCTAATAACAAAACCCAAACACCCCTTTGGCTAACTACAATATCACATAGTTTCAACTCATGGGTTCCTTGTGAAGATTGCAGGTGATTACAGTCTTGGAAGGGAGTCCTAGTGGTGGAGAAGCATCAATTGGGATGGAGGGATGGAGATCAATCATGGAATAATAACAATATATTCTATTCAAATTGCATATTAAAATATTCT